>WBMV01005856.1:142988-291280 GCA_013396655.1 Campylorhamphus procurvoides | reverse complement strand
CGCTGCGGGGGTGTCTGGGCCGCCCCCCGGCCCTCACGGCCACAATAAGCCCGCTTAACATATTCATGGTGGGGCGCGGGGTGCCGGGGCCCCCCGGCGGCGGGGCCGGGCACGGAGCCCTTCGGAGTCCTTCGGAGCCCCTCGGAGCCCCTCGGGCAGCCCCCGCCCCACACGGGGGTGGCCCCGCAGCCGGGCCCTGCAGCGTGAGGGGGGCGCGGGGCAGGAGGTCTGAACCCAGAGCCAGGCCGTGCCCGCGCCCCTCATCTCGGAGGGGCAGGCTGGGGATGGGGGGCGCGGACAGAGCCCCCCGCGGCCCTCGGTGGGGGGAGAGGGACCCCCCCAGCGCTGGGTTTGTGCCCCCCAAGGCTGGATGTGCCCCCTCTGGAACTGGGTTTCTGCTCTCCTGGAATTGGGTTTGTGCCCCCCAAGGCTGGATGTCTCCCCCTGGAATTGGGTTTGTGCCCCCCGAGGCTGGCTGTACCCGCCTCAAGGCTGGGTTTGTGCCCCCCTGGAACTGGGTTTGTGCCCCCCAAGGCTGGGTTTGCCCTCCCCCGGGCTGGATGTGCCCCGGTGGGGTTTGCCCCTCTCCCCCTGTGCCCTCAAGGCACGGCCGTGCCGGTCCTGTCCCTCTCCCCGCGCTCTCCCTCTCTCTCCTTCTCATTTGAATAATGTCTAATTCGGGGAGGTTTATATTATTGAAATGGCCGCCCGGCTTTCCCCGCCTCTCATGTTTAGTAATTCAGACCTTTAATAACAGCCACTCAGAGCCCAACGCCGTGTTTATATTTTACATTCGCCCCATGTGCTTTTGTGGTTCAATATGATTCTTCTTTCTCGCTCTCTTGCCTTTTTTTTTTCTCTTTTTTTTTTTTTAAATTTTCTTGGCAAACCCACAGGGCCCCGAGATCAAACCCAGGCTGTGTGAGGAGAGGAGGGGGAGAGCCAGGCCCTGGCTGCTCTGGCAAGCGCCTAGGCCTCACTCTGCTGCTTGATTTATTTACTAATAACCAAAATGACCCCCCCATCTCCACTCCACCCCTGCCAGCAAAAACAAAACCCTCCTGGGGCTTGAGCAGCATCAGATCTGCTCAGAGATTCTCCAACACTCATGTCTTTTAAATAAGGAGCTTATTTTTAATTTATAGCAACTCAAGACTGTAAAGCTGTTCCTTTCATATCTGCTTTTCAGAGGCTTGGGCATTTTTGGTCCCTTTGTCCTTGATTCTTTTCCTTAAAGGAGAGTTGCTTCTAATTTACGTTTCCTGGCACTGAGAGAGCTATAGAAGACACACTCAAAATCTGAACAGCTTTCCTCCTCCCTCTGAACACAAACAGAATTGAATACATTGAAGATAATCTTATTCACCTTCTTTTTACTTAATGTGGCTGCAGTTTAACAGTGCAGTGTGTCAGATGCTTTTGTCACTGCTTGTATCTTTGACTGTTCTGGGTTGTTTTTTTTTTTTTTCCCTCCTTTCATTTAGATTTAGCTTTCAAGACAGAAGATACCACTAGGCAGCACAAGGTCTGGAAAGGAAGATGAGTTTTCTGTGATTGTGTCATAAGAGCACCAAGTGAAAATTGAAATTAATCCTCTTAAATTGTCTGGAGTTGGGGAGTTTTAAACCAGATATTAGTGTACTTAGAAATAAAACAAATGGGTTGCTTTATTAGAAGGAGGCAGTAATTGAAAAAAGGAAATATTTATGCAGGGCTGGGTTTCAGATAAAACTGTGTAGGATTTCATTAGTGACCATTGTTTTCACCCTGTGGAGAAAAAGGCCCGAACAGCAGGGTACTTGAGAGTAGCAGTGCCAGATTAGCATGTAAACATCTTTGAAACACTGCTAGGAAGAGAGTTCACGTTGTAGTGCAGGCGGCGTGTTTGGGTTTCGTAGTTTGGTTCTAAATTTAATTTGTCACTAAATACTGTGCTGCAGCTAATGAAAAGCATTTTGATTTAAAAAATAACGACTCGCTTTATCCTTTCTCTTCAGCCTTGGCGAAGACAGGCCTTGAATACCAGAGGAATAAAAATCTGTGGAAGCAGTAATGAGACTGTTCAGGTGACTGACTGTTTCCCAGACCAACAGCACAAGGCTGGCTGGACAAAAAGCAGTAATATGATTTCATGCCTTAAATAGCATATGTTTTTGCACTCGCTTCACAAGATGTGGTCAAGCCGATGATGTCATTGGCCAGAGGACAAGGTGCAGTTAATTTGATTTATTGACCTGGGGTGAGGTGTAGCACTGAAACCTTCTCATAGGGAAACCATTTATCTGAGGACAATTTCCTTTATAGCAGCAATTTAACCACTGCTGAGACTGTAGATATTTTATCCAGCATGATAAAAATGTACATTGTGTCCTGCAACCAAAATTTCTTTGTCGCTGACGTTTCAGTGATTTTTATAGAATAGAATACTGGACAGTGGCCTTTTGCAGTCCTAAGGCTGAGCTGGGGCTTGTGGCGCTGAATTCAGGTATTTACATGCCAAAATACAGATGTGTTTCTCTCTCGAACATATATGTGTGTGCCTGTGTCGTAGCTTAAAATTGCTTCAAATAGGAGTGTGCTGCGGATAGAAATGTGTCATCGTCACCAGTGAAACCCATAGGCAGCATTTTAGTGGGAAGCACCTTTTCCCAAACCTTGGCATCATCTTCCCTTGTCAGAAGGTGCCCAGACCAGTGAGTGGGTATTACCTCTCAGTCTTAAGTAAGAACAACTGTGTTAGTTTATCACTGGCAGGTGTCAGATCTTAAGCTGCTCCTTGGACCATCTTTATGTGTGTTGGGTCAGAGAGTAAAAGCAGCTTTTTTCTTCCCTATGGCTGTGGTGAAAGTGGAGGGTTGTGCTGCTGTTGCAGAGCTTTTTAATTTATATCAGGAGAATATGTTCTGTTTTGATTGTTTTTTCAGCTTTTAATTTGAGCCAGCTGGAAGACTTGTTCTCCCTGTGAAATAGTCCCACAGCCTCATTACATCTGCTTAGTTATCAGGGTGATTTTGTGTTTTGTTTTTTTTTTTTTCTTCTTCTTTCTGTTTTTCAAAGCTATCCAAAATGTAGCAATCTGACAACTGGTTGGAAAACAGGCTAAGCTGTGCCAGTAGCCAGGCAGAGTGGAATTGGGAAGGTGTATGTCAGTACAGTGATTTTAAAACCAGAGGAGCAGGACCTTACCCCTCACTTCCCAGAAGGAAGGGGCAGAATCTAAGCTTCCCAACTTGTCATTTAAAGAGGAAAAAAAATCTCAGGTTTGCTGTCACTATCATTTTTTCAAAGATTAGCCTACAGCCATAATTCAAGCAGTAAGTGTTAATGCTGACTCCTTGCTGGATGTGGATACCTCCTGCGTGCTTGTCCTAGCCAGCGACAGTGGAGGTGCCTCCCTTGATGGAATTGCCGAGGTTGCCTTCGACTTGGTCTGCCTGGTAAGCCTAAGGAAGCACCAACATAGTCTGTGCTGGGAGTCTCCTCTGTGGTGTGACAAAGTGGTGTTCCTACTTCAGCTTGATCACAATCATTTATTGCCCAGAAAAATGGGATTTGGAGCACCATCGTCACTTCAGTAATAGTTTTTGGATCTCAAGCAGTAAATTTCACATTTGGAGTAGCTCACTTGTGCTGTTTTCTTTATATTTGGATGTGTGAGAATACAAAGAATTGTGGGGTAAATATTTTGCCCGTGCTGTCCAGGATGTTGTGGTTGGGTTCATCTGTCATGCAGTTTCTTACCCTTAAATAGGGTTCAAGTCTCCCCCTAGGTTTGTTTTCTCTCTCATTGTCTGGCAAATTTGTGGTAGCTTTTTGCAGTGTGCAGTAATTTCTCATTTGCTTTCCTCAAATTTTGGCTCCTGTCGAGTTCAAGACTTCAAAACAGGTTGCAGCATCACTTTCTATTCCTCTTAAAGTGTTGTTGCCCTCAGGACAGTAATCTTGATACTGCTGTTTTATACAGCTGACAATTAGGCAGCCTCTGCTGCTTGCACGTACAGCTTTATTCATTTTTATCTTGAGAGAATCAGTGACAATCCTGGCAAATGACTGTCTTCTATGACATACGTGTTTTCAGTCGTGGTGACAAAGCTGTTGTCTAAAGAAGGTGTTGAACAAAATCAAGTATGACTTGAGCGTCCCAAATGTGATCTGCTTGGCTGTGCTTAAGCTGGAATGTGAATGAAAGCCTATCTCGTGTGGCTGGATAGACTTACAGTGCTGGCTGTTCACTGCTGCAGAGATTTGCTTCTGTGTTAACACATTCCCTCCCCCCCGGCTTTTCCAAATGTGCTTCATTGTTATACAGGGCAAGTTAACTGTGGGGTTTGTTGGGCTGAGTGTAGGAAATAAATTTAACGAAAGACACTGCTCTTGGTCAGTGTGTATTAACTAATTGCTTGTGTTTCACACAAAACAGTTTGACAATGCTAATCTGAGGAAAAAATGCATTAGATGTACTTTCCTTTCTGTAGCTCTTTGCATTAAATTTCTTGAATGGTGTGAATGTTCCCTCATCCCGCTTCATGCACACTTATTTTTCTCTATAGAAAAGGAAATGATGGCTTAAGATCTCAGTATTATTCCTTTCCCTAGTTTATTTCACAGCTATCTAGGAAATGCCCACATTTATTAACTATTTTCTATATATGAGCTTTATAGGGCATTACAATGTCTTTGCAAAAGGAGTTTTTTATAGACTGCTGTTGACGAATTGAATTAGTTTAGGGTTAATAACACAACTGAGTGATGAAGTGTTGGTTTGCTGTAGAGGAGGATTTACCGGGTTCCAATCCTGAGTTTGTCACCAGTTTTGCTTGCTTTGCTCTTCTGGGCTAAATCTGTGTAATGGGAATTATAGTGCACATTTCACAGGGGTGCTGCTAGGGAAAGAATTAGCTACTGTTTTATGGTATTTCTGGAGGTGATAGGGCTGTGATTCTCCTGCTTTTACACACAGTCATCCAGGCTGGTGCCCAGGCTGGACTCGGTGCTGGCACTGGGGGGTACTGGTGGCGCTGATGAAGGCAGGGCTGAAGGCCTCCCGTTGTAAGGCACAGATTACTGTCAGTTCTAACTACGGGGAGATGCAGATCTGCTCCAGGGGATGTGGTTCAGTGACAGTTTAAATCAGCCCGAGCCTGTCCTCATCTCCCTGTGTGTTCCTGCCCCTTCCCCGTGCTGGTGCAGATGCTTGCCTGATTCCTTTGCTGAGCTGGTTCAGGGAATTAAGTTGGCAGAAAACAACCCTCGCCAAAAATAATGAATAGTTTTTTTGTTGGTTTAGCTCTCTGACCTGGCTTACAATGAGATTAGACAAACAGCAGTACCAATCAAGGAAGGGAACAAGAAGCACATGTGTTGGCCCAAGTCTTCTCGTAATTTCGTTCTCACCAGTGGCTTCCCAGCTGGCATAAATGGGGAGTCATGCTCTCAGCCATGTGATCCTACCACTTACTTGGCTCCCATCCTAGCACTTAACTGGTTTCCAGGATGCTGTAGCTTAACTTGCTAACCTGATGGAAAACTAGCCCCAGATCATTTTACGTCTTTGGTTTATGAAGTTGGCTCCACAAAGACCTTCAGTTGCAAGAGAGGGGATAGAAAGAACCATGTGAGTGAAAGTGGAGGAAAGGGAAAGAAGGAAAGGAAATAAAGCTTCCTCTTTTCAAAAGCAGCAGCAAGTATTCTAGTTAGCTTAGTTGTGTAGCTTTGCTTTCAGATTGGGCATAAACCTCTGTGAAACCACAGCTGATTGAATTGATGAGCTCAGTTTGATCTGAAATGGCCCTGGCCAGAGGGAAGGGATGGCAGTGTGTTGCTGTGGGCACTGTGGTGGATCTCCTGTTCTAGCAGTAGGCTGTACACAGATCACTGAAGCCAGAGATGAAACTGCACCTAAGCAGAAGAGCAGGTTAGAAACCAGTAGATGCTGAACATCTGGTGTTGTTTGTGCTGTCATAGGTATGATTGCATAGCAAGGACAGAAACTCAGAAATTGAGGATGAGACCTTTAAGTGGTTCCCATTATTTTAGTGCTGCTTATAGTGAGACACCTCTCTAAAAAGCACTGTGACTTAAAAGGACATGTTGACAAAAGTACTTGGGAAATTACAGACACTGTTACTTCTGCTAAATTTTGGACAGATATCCCTGTAAAGCAGTCTTATAAAAACCCTCACCAAACCCAAGCATAACTGCTTCATCCACTTAATATGATCACTCCGAGACAGATTCATCTTTTCTATAAATTGTAATACTGTGACAAGGAACCTTTTGCTCATCATTCCTTTTATTTTTTTCTTCCCAGAAATCTGATTTGGCTGTATAGAGATGAAGTAGCATATATAGCATGTTTGACACTGTATGACAGGGCACGAAGCTTTGGAAAAGGAAGATACGAACGTGTAAGTTACTAAAATAGTAAATACTGTTGAAGACTTAAAAATAAGTGTAACAACCCCTGTTGAATCAGACTGGAGATGTAGCTTGCTTCTTTTTTCCCCTCATTTTCTTTCAGGGTTGGTAGGAAGTCACCATCTTTTTTGCAGTGAGCTCCTTCGCTGTTTGTTCTCTTTGTCCTTTCGATGATTCAGTTTTATTTGAAAAATACCACGTGACTTAGTAATTTGTGCCTGACCATACCAGTGTGAAGTTGTGGCTTTATACTACTTGAATACAGCTGAAGGGGAGGAGTATACACTGGATACAGGTAGAAATGACTCAGATGTTTGAATCACTCATTTCTACATTTATTAGTTAATACAGTCTACTGAATGGGAAATGAGATTCAAGTTTCTTTCAGGAATTCTCTTTGCAAAGATTACTTTCTAAGCATCCATAATTTTTTGTTACCTGATCATCTTCAGTAGTTTATTGCTGTTATTTGAATTTTCAAATGTAAGTTTAAATAGATACTTGAATTTTTCTAAGGCTGCAGAGAGATGGATATGCCAGTAAATGCTACCTCCCTTCCCAACCAGCTCCTCTGGGAACATTTCCCACCCCATCGTCCATGTGCTCTGGAAAAAGTACCAGAAAGCTCGGGCTGGGGCCAGCATCTTCTAGCTCTTGGTTGTAGCAGAAGACATGAAGCTACTGGCTGTTGGAGTTTGCTGTTCCCCTGCGTCTGTCGGTGTGTCCTCCCATTCAGGTACTGTCCAATCCATTGCAGTTACAATCAGCTGGGTGAGCAAAGGCTGTGACTGCACTGCCTAAAGTAGCTGAGGTAATTGGGATGGAAATCTGGGAGGCATCACACCTCAGGGGACAGTTCCTGTGACACTTAATCAAGTTTGCAGGTGGGCTGCTGCTCGAAAGAAGAGGGAACATAAGCAGGATAAGTATTTAGCCATCACTTCGTGGGCTGTTGTCTGTTTTGGCAGGGACTGTGTAAAACTTGGCTTCTTGCGGAGGTGGTTGGGATTGTGTGAAGAGACTGGAGGCAGAAGGGCAAAGGGAGCTGTAGCTTTCCACTTGTAGTCTCTGTTTCTGAATGAGGGTGTCTGTTCACAGTGTTGGAAATATTTGGTTCTTTTCAGGTGTTACTGAGCTTTCCAGTGATACTTTTCTGGTTTTATTGAATCTATGTTGATCTGAACTACACAGTGTAAGTCACTATGAGTATTTCCAGTACCTCAAGTGAAGCATGTGACTTACAAGTCATTTCCCTTAAACTTTCATCATAAGAATATCTTTACCTGCTGTTCCATTTCAGCCACAATATAGTTGTGTTAGACAGCTTATGGCAGCAAAGTTGCCTAAACTTGGGAGGGTAGGAATATCTTTTGGAACAGTGGAGAACTTACACTTCTCTGGGTTTAGTCTGAGGTGCAGCAGCTTCTGACTTCGAGTGGGTCCCTCTGTCTCACGCAGCAAGTGGTTTGAGTCACATCATTGCTAACCTTTATGCAGCTATTCCTGTCATGTAATGTGTGGAAGCAGCAGTGGTTGTAAGACAAGACAGGCTGTTAGCCAAAGCTCTCAAATGAGGAGGGGTCGGGTGGAAAAGTATAATCTAGAGACCCGATTGTTTTCCAGTTTGGTTTTTTCTGATTGGTTTTACTCAGTGTTGTAAAAAAAATTGGGTTTTCTAAAGTTGCAGGAATTTTTCATGTATCAGTTTACCCTTTTTGCAGTTTGTGCAGGTGGTACAAAGGAGGGCTGGGCAGTCTGTTGTGTGTTGTTCTTTACCTCTGGCTCAGTCACGTGCCGGGTTGCAAATTCTTGGCATTTGGCAGTGTAATCAAAGGAACTCTCCCTGTGCTTGCCCTGTTTTTATGCTCTTTCCTAGGTGCCTGCTGTTGGAGGAGGGTCAGGTAGATCTTTGGTCAGAGCCTGGATGGTGATTTTAGTTTTGTCTTTCCCACAAAAAGAAAACACTTTACCCCTTATTTCCAAGTCCATCCTAAGTTTTGTACCTGGCTCCTTTCCTATCCTAAGGTGCTCAGGAGCACCATGGAAGAGCCCAGGTAAGATGGTGTTCCTTGTGTGCTGTACACATTTGCAGCTCTGGGAAAGAAGTGTGAGGTTGCTCCAAGGGCTTTTCTACTAATTTCTTCCCTATGAGGGAGCTGGAGAATTGGAAGCTCCTTTTGCTCTCCTACTTTGTGCAAATAAGAGAGTGGGTGTCAATAATTCAGCCTCAGTTGCTACTTCATGTAAAAGATCCACAACTGAGCAGATTCTCAACTCTTTAAAACCAGATAAGGGTTTTGAGTGTGAGAATAATCCTGCAGACAGGGACTGCAGAAGTTGAATTTTCTGAGCTGATTTTATTGCAAGAATATTCCTTTTCTCATTACAGTGGGAGACAATGGCATTGTAAATAACGTCTCCTCTCAGTTTTGAGAGCTGAAAATGCTGTGCTCTATCATTATATGGTTTAATTTGGTTTGGAACCTAGTTGCAACATAGATGTATTATGTGGTTCAGGTCAGTGATGCATGAGGGACTTGTTCCAAATATACTAAGGCATGACTAAAGGTCAGTGCCCCAAAACTTCCAGAGAAAGTGCTTCAGCCATGCCTGTGTTGGCAAAACCCACTTCTTTAATATTGTTCTCAACACAGTTAAAATTGAAAATGGATCCACACACATCTTGGAGCACAATTTAATGATATCTGTAGTAAATGTAACTATTTCTGAACTAACAGCTAAATTTAGCACATATAGCATTGTATTTAAGTGCTTTTGCACTGAAATTTTCTGTAGTTGTGGATGATGAACTCTCGACAGTGGGAAGAATTTGCTATAGGGAAGTTTGAATAAAGGCATAAAGGAGTTGGAATAGTTGTGTGGCATCTTAAATCCCTGAGCCTTTCTCAACTTCATTTGTTGGCGGAGAGAGGAGGGACAAGTAGTATTTCTTTGTGCTGTGATGTCTCTAGTCAGGTTTGCAAGTGCTGTGGGCATCTCTGAGGATCCTAGCAGAATATTTTCAGTGGTTGCTTTTGTTATAACAGTGGTACATGAATAATACAAGAAAAAATACCATGTACAGGGGTGGGCCAGCACTCACCTCTTTGTGTTCCCCTATCTAGTGTTAACATAAGCAAAAGTTAGACCTGGCAAAAGGACTGTTGGTGGAAAGCTAATTCAACAAGTTCACTTTAAAGTTATATAAAAAGTTTTCTAATGCCTTGAGATAATCTATAATTTTCTGTGTGCACTGAGAAGCAACATTAGTTGCTTAAGTAATCAGTTAATCTGTCAGTCTTTCCCAATGCAAAATCAGCTGCAGACAGTGGGATTTTTTTATTACTTTTTAAGTGGTGATTTCATATTGTGTAAGTTAAAGCTAGGAGTGCTGTGTTTATTAATGAGGAAGGGAATGTCATTGCCATTTGTCTTATCACAAATAGGTTTGTGAATTGTATAATACAGACACTTAAATTTATACTCGATTGTGGAGAGGAGGAGAATTCTGCATTTATCATGTAACTTGTGTGAGGTTTTATCAATTTCCCTAGTTTTCTGAGTTTGTGGCAGTTGTTTTAACTGTATTTGGTGTATTAGGTTTTATGGTTGGAGTTGGCAGCATCTGTTCCTAAGGGTTTTAACAACACGTGACAGACTATTCCTTTCCTTATGTTTGCGTGGCAGGGAATAGATTGGCACACTCCGTGATTTCCTTACAGTGTGTTGGCAGTTCTGTGGTCTCCCCAGTACCCCTCCTGTTGAGGAACTTTAGTGGAGCTTGGGATGTTTGTGGTGTCATCATTCAAGTAGTGGTCATCCCTCTGGTTGTGTGAAGCAATAGGAAGAGAACACTGAAGACAGAGGCAGATGGGGCACAGCTATCTACTAATCATCAGTATGTGAAACTCCTCATTTTATTGCTTGTAGTCTCTGCTTTGTCCAGTGCTCATTAGCTGAGACCTCTATAAAGAGACCAGAGACTGCAGAGCCAGGTTACTTAACTACTTCTGGCCTTTGGTTTTGGTGTAATCAGTGAACTTGATACCAGCACAGAAAGTGTGCTAGGAAGGCATGAAGCCAATGTGGAAATGTGGTGCTGCTGTTTAATTGGGAACTAGGGCAGTTTTGTTTTCTTAGAAGCTGAAAAAAGCCCCATCAGTGTGTGCTGAGATTGTTTAGATACAATGACTAATTACAAATAGTTGTGTGGAAGTGTTCTTTGGCCCAGCAATAATTTATATATTGCCCTTTAAGAACCATTGAGGTAGCAAATAAGCATACTCTACTCTGTAGTGTGCTCTGTTTGTTAGCATTTGTTTTGAAACAATGTCTTTGGCACTAACCAGCCATGAGGTTGAACTGTGAAACACTCTCTGGTGTTACTGATCTGCAACTCTTGACTTTTTTATTCAGCGAGTTAATGTGAAGAAGTTAATTTTCAGGTGTGCTTTCCTTCCTGTGATTTATTTCAGCAGATATTTCAGCTTGCAGCATCCAGTGGGGCACTTGTGCCTTTCATCCTTAGCTGCTGCTCACAACCATAATTGTGGTCTGATAAATCAGCGGCAGCTTTTTTGAGTTTTGGGAGCTTCTGTATTTGTGAATGGTGAGGAGCTGGGGGTAGCAGATATTCCTCATAGAAACAGGACTGTTTAGAGGAAAAGGGATGATGTTTTTATTTACTAGAAGCTACTCTGGGGCTGTGGTCTGAGCCCTGCAGATTTGAAGTGTTGCCTTCAGCCACTGCATGAAAACCGCGACTGGTGGTGCAGTCCGTGAACAAAAGGACTTGTGGGCTCCAAATGTGCTCCAAATGTGGAATAGATTCTTTATCAGTTAGTTCTGATAGCTGCTGTGTGACAGTTCCAGTTTGACTATGTCTGCCTGGTTGAAATAAGAACGGGAAAACATGGTTGGTGGAGTTCTTTTTTAATTTTCCCCCCTCTGTTTGGTGTCTTAACTTGTTGTGTGTGTTCTCTTGTGTATGGCTGCAGCCATATGCATAGGAGAGGAAAAGCAAAGGGAAGAATTACTCTACTGGAGAAATTGAGGAACACTGGGAGAAAACCATAATTTTTTCAATTAGCCTCTTTTTATCACACGTATCAGACCTCTTTTTGTGTGCCGGAGTGTTTAACAAGTCTCACACCAGGTGAACAAAACAAGAGGTATTGAAAAGGCAATCTACTTACAGTAATATCTTATTTCCTGTGTTGTTGGCTGGATTTTTGTTCAAATAAGAACATTTATTTAGTGGCAGCACGGGTGCTCCTTGAATCTGCAGTGAAGGCAGCATTCTGTGCTTGATACTAGCCAGTTGCCATGGCAACAATTATGATGTCATGAATTCAGTACAGTGACTTCACTGCAGTGTATTTTATCTTTATTCTCTGTTTTCTTCAGATCTTTCTAGCAAACCAAAAAGCACCTACATGTCATAGTGTGGCTTGTTTATTATGTGATTCAGCTGTACTGGCCCAAAAAGTTTGCTGATAAGCATGAAGAGGAGAATACAATCTTTTTAAAATCACTCAAATGTGATTATTTTCATCTGAGATAAATGTATTTTTAAAACTGAGAGTAGCACTGTCCTGTTTTGTCTCTTCTCCCAGAATAATTTTGTTCAATCCTGGCTTGCCTTTCTTAGCCCTGTTCTCTATAGAAGCAGGTGAAAATGTTTTGTTAGTCTCTTTTCATGGGTTTGTTGTCCTGCAAATTGTAGCAAGAAACTCCTGCCCACCAGTCTTTGGAAATGGTGAGCTGTTTTCTGCTCTCTGAGCACTTCATTTATCCCCAGGTTGTGCACCTCCATTTCACAGGTGGCAGAGCTGACTGTTCCAGGCATGCTCTGCCCTCTGTTGCTTTCTGGTAGTCAAAGTGAAGTGCTTACCATTTTTTCCTGTTTTTGAAAATGATATGACTTCCAAATTTAGCCCAGTAAAAATGCCAGTGAAAACACTGGAGTTTGACTGGCCTGCATTTCTTTCGTTGACATAACTGTGTGTCTGTTTTGGGCTGGCTTATTGGCCTCACTCAAAGGTTGCCTGAGACTCCTGGGCCTTCTGACTTTACACTATCAGTGAAGAGTGCAGTGTGTTAAAGTGGTATGCCAGGTATTTTTTGTAGGTTTTTTTTTTGCCCTTGGTTAGTAAAAGGTTCTTCACCTTTGGCTTAGTTTGACAGAGGTAATTTGTGTGTATAGATAAGGCCAAAGCATGTTGTGGGAAGGCTGGAAAGCCTTTCTAATAACAGGGCAAAATGTAGGATGTGCTGATTTCTTCCCATGGCTTATTGCTGCAGTGATCATTTGCATTAAATTATATTGAGCATAAATCCATTTAGATGAGGTTAGAATTAAGTGGCCTCTTCATATTTTTCTCCTCTGAAGAAAGATGGAGACTTGAAAAGCACCCACTAGCAAATGGGAGGGTGTCACGGGCAGCATGTAGGGAAGATGAAAAACAACAGGAAAAAAGAAGTTCCAGTTGTCTTTCTGCAGAAGAGGAGTAATACCCTGTGTAGCCTGTCATTTGTGATAAACATATCAGGGGAGCTGAATTGTGACATGTTGCAGCTGGAGTTTAAAATGTGTGATTGAGATGTTTTGTTAACGAGCTACTGATGGAGCAAACTACAAAGTGCTGTCGCAGGTACTGCTGTTCCCATTGCCTCAGCGCAGGGCTCTGGTGCATGGAGATTTCCTGGTTTATGTTGGCAACAGCTGTGCTTAGGAGCCTTTTCCTTTAATCAGCATAAATGTGCCACTGACAGGGTGGCTTGTGTTCAGTTCTCTAAATGCTTGCTCCAAATTTCAAGCATTGTTATCTTGCCATAATGCCCGTGCACGTGGAGGGATTTATTTACTTAAAGAATACTGGCATGATTTAGTTTGTTAAAGCTTTTGGTCTTCAGACACCTCGAGGTAGCCTTTTGTAGTTTAGGTGTTGGGGTTTGTTTGTTTGTTGATTTCTAAACATTAAGGTTTTTCTAAACATGTAGGTTTTCAAGATGCGATTGGCCATGGAACTAGATAATTGCATCTAGGCTTGCTTTTCCACAAGAGGTTAGACCAGGTGATTTCTTTAGATTGTTTCCAGCTTGGGCTAGTCTGGGATTCTAGGATTGAGCTTTCTGAAGGAATTGCAGCTTTCTTAATGGCAAACGAACATAACCGTGCATGAAAAATTGCTAACTCAAAACTAACTTTTTAGCCATGTGGAGATTAGATAACTCAGCTCCCAGCAGCATTGGCATGGATGAGTGTTGCATTCAGAAATAGTAGTATGGTGGTTAATACCAGACTGAATATATGCAGAGTTTAGAGCGCTGGACTGCAGGTATGTTGGCAACAGCAGCTCTTCTGAAGAAGTGAAAGGGGAGTGTACAAGTTTTTTGGAATGCTTGGGAAAAGTGATCAAACCTACAAAACTTCAGTGTGTGAAAATGAACGGAAACTTGGAATGGAAAAAGCAAAACTCAGTTCTATCATGTGAGTCCCTTATTCTCTCTTATGGATGGGTGGGCATGTGGCCTGTCTGCAGCAGGAGAGCAGAAAGGAACCTGCTGCACTTTCCTCAGAATCAACACTTAAGAGGCTGGGATGATGATGAGGGAGGGAGCAGCAACAAGAGGACACTACCACCCACCCAACTGGTTTCCTTTAGAATTAGTGAATGAAACAACCTAAACTTTCAGTGCTGTCTTCTATTGCACTCCAAATGCTCTGTGAGAACCAGTTGTGCTCGTGCCCACTGGGACTTGGAAAATAAACAAGCTAATTGGAATTGCCTCGGTCAGGGCTGGTGCTTCTACTTAAAAGTACAACATGAACCCAATACAGACCATTGGTGCTGAGTTCACATTACAGGCTTCTGCATGTTCTGTTCATACAGGGACTGTAGAACTGACTTTGTAAATTATTACCCATACTGGTGGTGCATGGAAAAATGGCAATATTGGTGAAAGTATTGGGGAAGTGTTTATCTTGCATTTCAGGATTAAGTGACACATAGTGGCTTGAGTTTGTGTTTGTTCAGTGTCTAAGACTAATGGTTGTGGTTTGGTACTATTTTGGTTGCAGCTTTGAAGAGTTTTTCTCTAGGTTAGCAGTTTCAACAGGATTTCAGTGAAAAGAGTTAAAAATGCTTGGATGTGTCTGTTTGCAGTGCCTGCATCCCAGTCCAGAGCCAAGTTTGGTTCAGGACTGGAGAGTGACAGAGAGTCAGCAGAAGGTGGTGGAGGCCTGAAGGGCTGCTTGCTGCTGTAGGAGGGTGAGTCTGGAAGTGCCAGAGAGGTGTTCCCAGGGCAGTACCTGGTGAAAAGGGGAGCTGCTGAACTCAGTCCTGCTCCGGGGTCCCTTCTGACCTGTTAACCTCTCAGTGGGTTCATCTCTCATCTTTCTGAATATCAGGTGGCATAACTCCCCCGTCCTTTGCTGCCTCCAGGCTCCTGGGGAGGGCTGTGAGCAGCATCACAGGTAGATGGGTCCTGTCCTTTAGCAAAACCTGTCCTGAGAGAGCAGGGGTTTATCTGCTTAATAAACTGCTACATCTCTTCCAAAGACCTGTATAGAAAATCCTATATATCACCTTTCTGAGCTGTAGGAGTCTGAAATGTATTGCTTTGAAAACAATCAGAAGAGGGGCTGGCCTTAGCAAGAATGTATTAAAACTGTTACTGATGAGCTTTGCACTAAAACTTCTCCTGAATTGGGATCCCTGAGAAAAGCTCCGTGCCAAATGTGTGAGTGGTGATTCCCCCCGGCCGTGTGTCAGTGACAGGGAGCACGGGGGGATGTGGGGTGACATGGTTCTCCTGGCCTCAGCAGGCTGCCTGGCTCCCTTTGCTGCAGCTCTGATTCAGATTACCCAGCAGTCCCTGTGCTCTGCCATGATCAAACGATACAGCCCTCACGGAAAAATGTGCTGCTCAAAGCTCTGTGTGGCTCCTGGAGCCAACTTGATCTATACAATGGGAAATAGGAAAGCCTTCTTTATCTGATTAAACAGCCGACTTTGGCATGAAATCTCCTTTTTAAAATCAACTTGCTGGAAGTGCTCTGACAATAAAAATGCCTTTTTTTTTCCTCTTGTTGTGAAAGCAGAAAAATTGACTGACGCTCCCTCGTTTCATGTCTCGCTGCCAGTGCGTTCTCTGACATTCTTTGAGTTTAATCATCAGATGTGATGCCCTGGTTGTACTTAAGCACAGAACTTTCAGCTCACTATTAGCTGCCAGCATCTGTGCTACACGAGGGTTTGTTCATGGTGACCTCAACTATTGTTTTGTCTTCCTTGCTATATTGGTGTTAAATGAATCGATAATAGAATCAATTATGTCTCAACAGTAATCATTAAAATACAGACACTGAATCATCAGTTTGGGAATTTACTGTGCCTGCTTTACCAGTGAGACATTACCTTGCACGCAGAAATGTAGAAGTACAGTATGTTTTCTTCAAAAAGTGGGGATTCTTTTCCAGCAGTTCCTTGATAAGAAACTTTTCTGTCCTTCTTTTGGCATTAAGTTATGATTTTACTGACACAAGCTATTGGCCTAAGTGCAGTGTTCAAGCAATTCAGCCTCAAGATGTTAGGCAGAGATTGGCATTTCATCTGACGCCCCAGATTTGTGGTGTTTGCATTGGCTTCTGCTTCTCAGGTAGTGCTGGTGGAGAGAGGAGAAAAACCATTTCCAAATGAACACTTTCATATGGTGTTTATGAACACTGTAATTAATTGTAGGAGCAATTAATTATAGGCTGTTGATATTAAGGAAGGTTGGTATCTAATCAGACTGAAGAAAAGTATCACTGAGATATCTCCTGAAATGTCCTTAGAGCAGAGGGAAGAGCATTTTTGGGCTCTGGGGGGGATCACAAGGTTCCACATGTGATTTCTAGGGATGTGTTCAGTTGTGAGCGCATGTAAAGCATTATACATGGGACAGATCTCTTTCAAGCTGAAGGAATTCCCTTTGCCATCATGTTTTACTAAACACACATACACTATGATAGTTTTGTTCTTTGACCCAGAATCAAATGAAAATCTAGAGACTGTGCAGCTCAACTGGTGGAGCTCTGTTGGTGGGTTTGTATTTTAATTTGGGCAGTGTCTGCAGTGGGGAGAAGGCACAGACTGCTTAGGAAAAGCATGGATCTTTGATATTTCCTGTTCCAGAACCTTTGCTTGAGAAGCTGTATTGGATTTATTTCCCCCTTTAGATTTATAAAAGCTATCTGGAACACTCAGCTGTTTAAATACTGGTATGATGTGCTGCTGCAGAGGCGTTTCACTTTCATATTGCTTTCATTCAATAAGATGCGCATTTTTCCGGGATAAATGAACTCATATTCAGTAGTGCAATTGATGAATTCTCCTCCTCTTTTTTTCCTGCTGTAACACTGGCAAGCACTTCAGTTCATCCAGGTGTCAGTGCTTTTAGTTGTGTGATCAGAATTTTCTAATGAGGGGAGGAAACGGTAAGAACTGGTTTGAAATCACTTTTCAAGTTCCAAAAAGAAAAAAGAAAGCAAAGCCATCTTAAAATTAACAGCTGGAGTATTATTCTTTATGGCCTTTCAGAAAGGAAAGAATAGAGATCGATTTTTTTTTTTGACTTGTATGAGTGCAACCTTACCCAGTTTCCCTCTCATTTTCCTCTCATGTTCACCCCTCATCTTTCTCCTGGAAATGTAATTCCTCTTCTGATGTCTTTGCTCTGAGGCTTGTCCTCTGTGACGCAGACTTGGTTCAGTTGACACAATCTCTGATTCTCTTCAGTTTTGCTCTTTTTTTTTTTTTTCCACCTTGTCTCACTGTATTTTTGGTCAATTAATTTTAATGATCTTTTTAGAGAAATTCTTTCTCTCTCTCTTTTTTTTTCTGAAGCCCAAGTAAATTGAAAGCAAAAGTAAAGCCATGCCAAGTGGTTTCAGGGTGCTTAGGACAGAGTAGTGTCTGCACAAGGGCACTCCACCCCACCTTGTGAATAAAAAGCTTGAGTGAGGTATGTATTGCTAGGCTTCAATTACTGTTTTCTCTTGGCAATGGGGGTGGGATTAATCACATTTAAATATTATTTTCAATATTTGATGTGAGGTCCTTTTTTCTTTTCTACAAGGANTTTTTTTTTTTTTTTTTCCACCATGTCTCACTGTATTTTTGGTCAATTAATTTTAATGATCTTTTTAGAGAAATTCTTTCTCTCTCTCTTTTTTTTTCTGAAGCCCAAGTAAATTGAAAGCAAAAGTAAAGCCATGCCAAGTGGTTTCAGGGTGCTTAGGACAGAGTAGTGTCTGCACAAGGGCACTCCACCCCACCTTGTGAATAAAAAGCTTGAGTGAGGTATGTATTGCTAGGCTTCAATTACTGTTTTCTCTTGGCAATGGGGGTGGGATTAATCACATTTAAATATTATTTTCAATATTTGATGTGAGGTCCTTTTTTCTTTTCTATGACAATATTTCTACAAGGAGTGTCTATATATATATATATATATATATTACCTCTTTCCTTCCCCAACCCCCCAAGACTGAAGTGAGGAAGTGCTTCCCCATGCAGGGGATCCTGGATGAAATCCTGTGTGTCTGAAGGGAGTGGCTCCTGACCTTGCTCATTGGCTGGGAGAGGTTTTTTCCTGCTACAGGACACTTGTATCCTATTTGGAGTGACTTTGTAGGCTTTACTGGGACCACTTGGACAGCATTGGGATATGGCACTTTGCCTGGGCAGCTCTTGATTTTTATACAGTTGAGTCATTGAGTGGTTAATGCAGATGATGATTTTCATGTAAATAGTTGTTTTTCCTAAAGCCAGTGTTTCTGATGACTTTGAGCAGCACCACTGATGTTTATTCTACCTGTAACTGAGTAAAAAGTATTTTGAAATGGGAATTGGGACAGGAAGCTGCACAAGACCAGGTGTAATTTCTAGACACATACAAGTTCTGCAGGCACAGGTTGGTCAGAGGAGAATATTTGGTAGTGTTGGAGGCTCAGGGCCAGGGGTGAAAAACGTGCTCTTCAGGCTGCTTTGTAGCACTGATGCTTCCAGTGGGCAGGAACAAATGTTTGGTGTACAAAGTCTTCTGAGTCTTTGATTTCAAAAGATAGTCCAAGTTTACAGCAATAAAAGCCTATTTCGTATTTATGGTGTTATAGCAAGAAGGGCTTTTTTGCCCTCAAAAAGTCCCTGTAGGAATAGAGAGTCTGTAAATACATTACAAGTTGGGTCTGTAAACTGGCAGCAAAGCTGCAGTTGAGTGCCAGAACTTGCATCTGTAGTAGAAACAGATTTTTATGGACATTTGCTGCAAAGTGATGCATTCTGATATTTAAAACAGTCACTTGGCAATTCCCTTTGCTGGGTTTTCAGGTGATGGCAGAGCACCTTTCAGTTGGGGAGCAATTCAAAGGTACCCTCTGCCTTTCTGGTCTGGAACATGAGGATGGTGCTGCAAGGAGACTTAGCATACCATGTGCTACCTGTTCTGTGGAAAGGCTGCCTGCCCTTACTCATCAAACACCTTATTGATTGTGCTGTTTAACAACAGCTGAGGGGACATTACATAGCAAGGTAAAGTCTGGTCCTCTTACAAGGTAGATATAGTTTCAATTACACTTGCATTTCAGAAGGAGGATTTTGTCATTATAAAGCTTAAAAACAGCTTTGGTTTCTTTCAGAGCTGTGTTATGAATGGGTGTAATCCAGCAAAAATGTGAAGTACACACTTGGTCTTCATCTGCAGGAGAAAGTATTTCTAGCTGTAGTATCTCAAATTAATGTAACGACATCGTGACAGTAACAGAGGGTCTAGGAATGCTATTGTCATTCAGTCATATAATTCGTGCTATTATAATGCAGTCAGAGCTAAGAACTGGTTTTTGCGTGTAGATCTTGGGGAACAGCATGTTCATTCATCAGGATTATGGTGAAACTTGGAGATCTGTAAGGAAGAAAGAATAAAAGCTGATGGGGGATGAATAGGGAGAGTTAAAAATTCCTTTGTCACGCTGTACAGCAATTGCAGCCATGAAAATAGGCTGGATATTATCTTTTTCAAATCAGAATTTGGTGTGCTTGTGGAAATTAGCTGAAAAGTTCAGCCTTTCAAAGGGGCAGAATAAACCAAAGGGCTTAGCACTGCCTTTCTGCTTGTCGAGTTGGAGACTTCCAGGTCTCTGAGCTTTGATCTTGGAGCCAGCACTGCCTCTTGCAGGATCATTGCAACTCTTGGCATCATCACCACAGTTTAATTTTATTGTTGGTTAGGGGTTCTTTTGTCTCAGCTGCAATTCCTTGAGGGCTGTTGTTTCATAAGTATTAGCAGAGCTTCCCCTTTTCCCTCAGACATAATTCTGCCCTGAGGTGCTGCTGTTTCTTCCCTGCATTAAGGTTGTGTGTGGTTACTTTGTGCATATTCAGCTGAAGGTGTTTCAGGCACATAATGCTCTTTTGGTTTAAGGTTTGGTTGTTGTGAGGTGGAAATAAGAAAACCAGTTCAATGGGATAACTCCTGTGCTGTTAATAGAGGAGCAAAGAAATAAGATACAGCATTTGTATGAAAAGAAGTGGTTTGCAATATTGTTTTGGCAACAAACTTGTGGGTTGACAGAGCAAGGGAAACTTCGAGGTACTTGGTTCCATGGCAAAGCAACACATGAAATGAAATAAAATCCTTAAAATAAGGGTGGGTCACCAAGTAAAATATTAGTGTGCTGCTTTTAAATGTGTTAATGTCAGTAAATTCAGAGCACTGAGCTGAGATGATCACTGCTTTGTACTGCCTCCAACTGGTATTTTAAGCAAGTTTCCTTGCTCTCCTGTTCCTCAGTTTCTCAAGTCGCAGGGTTTTGATTTGCTTTCACTTTTTTCCAGTTCAAAAGCCCAAACAGGCAAATACAATTATAAACAAACAGAAATGAAGCCAAAAAGTCCAGTCCCAAACCAAAATCCTAAGTAATATCCTGTCTTGTTGTGGGCTTTGGGTTTTAACATTTGGGATGTATTTTTTAACCATTAGATAGAATATGCTGTATAAATATACAGTAATATATACATATTTTTTTTTCTTCTTCCCCTAATCATTTCAGTATTGCTTAAGTAATCCCTAGTGCTGTCCCACTCATAAGACACTTCAGGCTGGATCTGGCTCAATACACCAAGGTGTGTTCTTTTAGTCTTCCCACCCAAGGAACGGCAAGTGTCTTGATTGCAATTTTTAGATTCTGATTTTTTTCTTCCTCTGAAATTCCCCATGTGCTTTATGTTATCCCATATTCAATTTGTAGTTTTCAGAGAGCCTTATTCGAGCTGCAGTAACCCTTTGCAGCACTTGGCTTGTTTTGCACTGTCTCTTCAGGCTTTAGTCTTCTGATTGCTGTCAAATACCTGCTTTGTGCCATTTGGTTAGCTTTGAATAGTTCTCTTGGATATTTTAGTGCTCACTAACACTTAAGAAATCACAGGCATGGTAGTCTAGCACTGATAAAAAAGGAATTTTTCTTTTGAATTCTCAAAAATAAGAATGAGTAAGAATTGAAAAGCCTGGCTACTGAGAAAGGTTTGGCTGTCAGATTGCTGAAAAAGAGAAAAGCCATACAGATATAGAAGCATTAGCTTTTATTTTATATATCTATTGTAGCAGCATGCTTTCCTGGTGGAATTAATAGTGAGTGCTCTTGTAGAAGCATTACCCCACCTCAGCTACTAATCCATGGGGGTGGCTCAGTGAGGAGTCACCAGCAGGGCACTGAGGAAGGTCAGGAATTGTTGGAAGGACTCAAGGAATGCTCTTGAGGTGTCACTTGTGAGCAGTGTGGTGTGAGCTGTGCTGGTGTGGGGCAAGAACCAGGTGTCTGCCATATCTGAAGCACTTGCTCCTGAAATGAAGGTGATGTCAAATGCCTGCTATTGGCATTTCAGTATAGTCAAATAAGTTGGAATGAATTGGAAGGAAATGAGTCAGTCTTTGTTTAAAAACCCATTAGTGTACAGTGCTCAAAGCCTTCCTCTACTCGAGCTTCCTTTATGAGTGTCCCAGCTTCTCTAAAATAAGCATGAAGCGTGTTTTTAGTTGCCATGGAAGTTGTGTCGTGCCAAGACAAAAGGTAGACTCTTCTGGTAGAGTTATTTTAGACAAGGTATCAGGGAGATACTGTTCTTCTGTAAAAAAAGAGACTGTGGTGTTATCAAGGTGTGGTGAAACAATATATAGTTTTTAGAGCCATTTCATCTGAGGGTGTTTGGCAGTGTTGGCTTAGAGGAAACTCCCACAGCGACTGCCCAGTGTCTCTGTGCTGCCTCGGTGTCAGTAGTGAGTCTGTCTCTGGATAAGAGTGTGCATGTAAGAAAAGCTGAGCTGTCTGGGCAGCATTCCCTTCCTTAAGAGACATTCTGGCCAAGGTGGGAATAGCTCTTGAGCACATGTTCAACCATTCTGGTTTTATGTTGACTTTTGAACTGGCAAGTCTTGGAAGACAGAATAACTAAACTGGCTCAATATTGCTGCAGAATCCCATGGTTGTTCACGACTTGCTAATTAAAGTGTCGGGCAGAATTTGTCATGTTAGAGAGTCTTGTACCAACCAAGTGGAGGGCGTTGTATTTTGGAATTTGTTGAAGATGTTGCTTCTTTTTCCCCCTGATGGTCTCTTTTTTTGAGGATGGGTTTTATCTGTACTGTGGCTTCTATAATCACATTGGGTTTTAAATCCTGTTGGAAAGTTACCTCTAGTGCAATTTCACGTTAGTTTATCTGACATCTGGCCCCAATGAAGGGCATCCCCTTGCCTCTTGGGCTGCTAGTTTTTATACCTTTCCTCCCCAAATGTGTTGTGTTTGTGTATATTAAAATATCCCTGTTCAGTTTGTTGACTGAGTGGAAATCTGTTCCTCATTTAAGGGTTGGTTTTATTCTGTATCAGGTAAGGGAACCAATTCTCGTGATGTAACTGTGTGACAAGAGGGAAGCAGTGGGAGCATTTGGGGGAGTCTTGTTCCCCACAGCCTGGCTTCCCAGTGTTGGGGAGCTGTGGCACCAGCTCTGTGGGGTGTGTTTGGTCTTGTTGGTTTTTTGTGTACTGGCACAAGTGTGGGTTCCTGCTGAATGGGAAGGATCTCTTTTTTCTCTGCCCTTCCAGCATTCCTTGTGTTTGTAGTGCCACCCACCCACACCCAAGTTAGGTGAGGTGAAGTGTGCAGACACCAGGAGAGGATGGACAGCCAAGGACTTTGTGGAATAGCCCCTGTGTGCTTCAGTTCAGAATGGTGCTCTTCCTGGTCTCTGTGAGGTTCTCTTCAAAGAAGCAATCCCATATAAAATATCTTTGGAACAGAGAAATGGGTTTGCCTGATTGCTTTCAGTTCTGGTTTGGTTTCTGTAGTTTTGCTTTCTCTACAGGCACCTGTGAAAAGTGGGGCTGTGGTTTGATTAGGAAAGAATGTTGGAAAAGTAGGAAGAGGGTGAGAATGTGGAGGGATGGTTATTAGGATGGTGATGATATTAGGTTTATTTTTGCTTTTTGCTGTGGGTCCATTGTAGCCCTGAAATGTGATGCATCTTAAAGTCAAACAAAAAAACGAGAGCACTTACCTGGTTTTGGTAGCGTGGCAACATTTCTGGAGACATTGTCTGACGTATTCCCAGTGGACATGCACAATTAAGGGAGGGAAGTGGTTTAAGGTAGAATACATAATCTGTGTAGTGACTTCTAGAATAGAAAGCCTCTAAGTAGGTGGGTGATTACTGTGTGCATTACAGGAGAAGGAGGACTGGATGAAAGCTATTTATGCAATATACATATTCCCCTGTCTGAAAGCTAAGTGAGCATATGCCTGGGAGCTGCACTAACAAAATAAACAGATGAGATTTCTTTTTAACTTTAAAATAAAACAACTGCTGCCTCCAGTCAGTGTCAGGATGGATAACTTCTCTTTTGTGAGCTGTATGCTGGATGAATGCAGTCTATTTTATTTGGGTTGCTTTCTGAGCTGTTTCTTGGTGACTGGTTCACATGTGGTGTATGGCTGTACTCTGCTTGCTGCCCCAGATATTAAGGGCTAGGTCCACTCTGCAAGTCTTCTTCAGGAGCTGTGCTTAACACCTAGTTCTGTGTGATAAAATGGTGCAGGACCTCTCTGCTGAAGGAGTGGTTTGACTCTTGAGTCAGTCCGTACCATCATGATAGGTATTGCTTGTCTATATTTGGTGTTTGCTTTCCATATACTCGGAATGTTCTGCTGCCCAAAGCTACTTTTCCATCTTGCTTTTGGCTGAGAATTGTCAGAAGTCACTTGTTGGAACTTTTAGGCTTAAGCCCAAAGAAAGGTTTTATACGAATTGAATCTCTTATTGCAGGAAATAACTATTTTTTAACTTGGCTTCTTAAGTAGTGGTGTATCTTTGTTTCCAGTTCCCTGAATAGCTTTCTAATATTGTGGTTGATTGTGACCAATTTGGCCAAAAGGCAGGTGTACTTAGAAATTTTTCTGCAAGTTTCATGGAGTTGAGCCAAG
Source organism: Campylorhamphus procurvoides (assembly GCA_013396655.1). Lineage (NCBI taxonomy): Eukaryota > Metazoa > Chordata > Aves > Passeriformes > Dendrocolaptidae > Campylorhamphus > Campylorhamphus procurvoides. Next base: position 267,344 of record WBMV01005856.1, on the reverse strand, counting down.
GGAGGAGAGGGATTCTAGGAATATTCAGAGAAGAAGACACTAAGATGGACTCATCTTAGAGACCTGGAAGAGTTAACATCATTAAATATGTCATTAAAAACATCAGAAAATATTCCAGTGCAGTTTGCTTTCTATCGCTGTAACACTGTCAGTGTTCTAAGTGTTTTATAAGTTAGTACTCAAAGAGACTCGTGGGGCACAAACCACATTGAGTTTCTATCTGCAGTTACTTGAATTGCTCTGTAAGGTCTTTATTTCCATCTTTTTTGCTTCTGTCCAATATCTATAAGCTGAAGTACATGGACTAATTTGTGAAGTTGACATAATAGGTGCGGGTTCTGTAGTTCATTCTAGTGGAATTCCCCCAGTTTATTATTGTTAAAAACCCCAAGCAAACCCCACCTAATTACTTCAGAAAACACAGTTCTTAATTACAGAAAACAAGCTTGTGAAAAAGAAAGCTTTCCTGATGTTTCCCAGGTTACCTCACAGGTAGCATAAGAGGCTATAAATGTGCTGCCAACAGGAGACAAAAAGCTCTCTGTACAGCTCAGTGTGCCAGTGCCTGCAGGGGCAGATCTGCTGGAGCCTTATTTGTCTGTCACTTTATGGACAGGCATCTTTAGCATAATTTGCACAGTCTGATTGTGTGTTGACTTTTAAATAAAATTAACCTTGGGAGGGCTAGTTGAGATTCATATCCTTAAAAATGGATCTGCTTTATAGTCCTGTTTGGAAAAGGAAGAGAAGTGTTTCAAGTTACGGAATGAACTTAAAAATTTTTTTTTTTTTTTTGGTGCTTCTTTTTGTTCAGGTGAAGAAAAGATCTGTCTTCAAATTAGAATAGTCAAGTAATGAAGAGAGCATTATGAAGGAGGGAAGTTAGATTATGGATTCAGGGTTACCTCCTGCACTCTGGAAATAGTGTGCTCTAGGTAGATGTTTCTGGTTGTCAGGAGATGTAAATCAGGATGGAGATGGGTTAATTGTTGATAGGGGACAACTTAAGATCATTAGGCATTAAAAATCTTTTATTGAATTAAGTTAAACCAATTATTAATAATTTATTGTGATATTGACACAAATCTCTTCATTTTCCAGTCTCATATTTTATTACAAATACTATTGGCAAACCCCTTGCAGTATATCCATCACAGATAAAACCCACAAAGGACTATATGAATTATGTGTAAGTAGCTGACACACAGCGTGGAGGGGAGGAAGTGGCCTGGTGGACAAACCCCCCCAAACGCTGGAGAGGAGCAGAGGCTGCAGTTATGAATTATTTCATATCAATATTGCCTATGGCATGGATATTTAAAGAGGGTGAGCAGCGAATATATTAGAGGAGCTGCTGTGAGCTCTCAGGGCCCCGGCGGGGCAGCCGGGCTCGTGTCCACCCTGCTGCCTCCTCCTCAGCCAGCCAGGCCTGACTCACTCCTGAACAGTTCAGTGTGCTCAGTTGTCCTGGTGGGCACAGGGCAAGAGTTGTGGGGACACGGGTGGGTTTGGGGGGGCTCGGGCAGCACCCCCGGCTGGCTCTGGTGCTGCTGGCTGAGCAGTGGCTGTGCTGGGAATTCTGATGGGCTCTGGAAAATGTGTGCTTTCAGGTGACTGCTGCAAACCAGATGGCTTGGATAAGGTTTTGATAAATGTATCGGCATCCATTGAGACTAAGATTTAACATGAAAATAAATAAAAAGGACCCAGGGGAGTAATTCTATTTTATTTATATTCCTTAGCTCAAATAGATTTATTTTTAAATTTTTTTGTTCCGTTCCTTTCTTCTAGCCTTCTTAATAAGAGCGTTGGACAATTTATCCCCATGATGAAATTATATGAAATGTTTTTTGCCCTTTTTTGAATCTGAAACCTTCAGCAATGCATACAGCACAACTGAATTTTCAAAGGAAAACTCTTTGAAGTCCCTTTTTCTTTTTTCTTTCTTTGTGTCTCTGTCTCCCCCTTTCTCCATCTCTCCCCCCTCCTTCTCTCTGTCTGTCAAGTTCAAGAGCAGCTCAGATGCCATGAATTAAGTGAAGCACAAAAGGGGAAAAGGAGACCCTTTTGAAGAACAAAGGCCTCCCATTAGGCTGCCGTGTTCTTTCTCTGACCAAAATTGCTCCCTACATGGTTTTTATTGCTGTCCACATGCTTGGCACAGAAGGTAAATACAGTAGGACCCTCGTTACCTCACACTCTCTCTTCCTCTTCCCCCTTCAATAAGTGTTTTGTCTCTTTGATGTCCCTAGTAATTCTTATCCTGATTGTTCCCACCCTCATAAAAGCCCCAGGGGTAGTCATGGTGGTGGAGAGCATTAGATACTGTGTAAATGCTTCCAGAAAAGAAGACAAACTGCAGCCAAAGAATTCAGTTCGGGTGGAAGAGAATGGGGAGGAAATACAGATGTTGTCTTCTCAACATGTTGCCTCCATGCCCCAGCCACACTTATATATCCCAGGGAAGTTCATCATTTCTTCCTGTTTGTTTCAGAAACAGGCAGGGAAGGAGGGCTAAATCAGAGTTGGGAGAAAATGCATGCCACAGGACTTTAAAATTATCTAGATCTTCTCTTAAGCCTTCTGGATTATTTGTTTTTCTTTGGTTTGGACAGCTCTCTGTGTCAGAGTTCTGGTGAGAAGAACCAGCTAAGGTTCAGACCTAGGCAGATCTTAACAGGTGAACTTTGCATTGCATGCCTTTTAAAAGCAGAAAAAGCCAGTCAGGCCCTTCTTACTGAAGAGGAGTTTAAAAATAGCACTGAAATGTATGCATGCATATAAAGAACTGAAACCAGTGCAAAGCACAGCCTGAAACGTAACATTGCAACGAAACCTTTTAGTACTTGAATGGCAGAATTTGCTGGTGGTTTCCAACATATCTTTTGATGAGTTGGTTTTTATGGCAGAGTCTTGAAAGGTGAAAATACTTGATGTGAGATGGCATAATTCATGCCCAAATTGTCTGGAGGTTGTAAAGTATTGAAGTGTTCCTTGGGGTTTGGAATTGTGTTCTCCCAACTTCTTCCCAAATAATCTTCAGAGACACCTGTTTGGTTTGGTATTTGTGCTTGCCTTCATCTTCTAATTCTGCATTTGCACTGAGGGGAAGTATTTTTATTAGCTTGTGTAACAATTAAATAGGTAATGATTAACAGAACATGCCCTACTATTTTTATTTTTGGCACTGCTTCTGAATGCTGCCACCTCACCTCCTGGAGTGTATTCTGTTATGAGCATCTGCTGTTATGAACACAGCAATCCCAGAGAAAATGTCAACAGGGCTACTTAAAGAAATAACGACTCTTATCAGTCTGTTCTGTAGATTACAAGGCAAGGAAAATCACCTTGAAATCTGACTTTTCATGGCAAGTTGGATTTTTTTCCTCATCTTTTCTTTATTCCCCCCATGTTGATCATGTTGCATAAGAAATTTAAAACTAAATTATTGATTGTAATCAGTCACTCTGTGTGAGCAAGGTTTTACATACCCGTGTCTGTGCAGAGGAATTAAACTGGCTCCCCCATCCACTTGTAATTGGCCTCCTTAGCTTTCTGCTGTGTGTATGTGTGAGGGGAGGCGATGCTGGCATTTATTGAGCTTTCAGAAGGTAATTGGCATATTTGGAGCCATGTTTTATGCAAGAATGGATGGTCTAAGGTGGAGTCTGTAACTTGAGGTGTTGTGGTGGAACGCTGCATAGGTACAGTGGTGCCTCTGCTGGTGGTGGAGGTGGGTGCTGTGATTAATGGCCGTGGCTACAGCTGCCTGAGGATGGAAGATGGACCTTTGTTCTGCCTTCCCCCTCCCTCTCACCGTGCCCCATTTGTCAGGGAGGCTCTCCTGTTGGCATTTAACCTATGTTCTCTTGCTCTGTACCTGGAGTCATCTTGGGCAGCCTCACCACTCTGTGCCAGCCCCTCCTTCCCTTGCAGCCCTGTGGGGCTGGTTCTGTCACTGCCCAGAGCAGTGGCTTGGTGGTGGCAGGGTGGTGGCTTGGCCACAGCATGCACGGGATGGTATTTTCAGCCAGTCACAGCACAGCTATGCTTTGTTGGGAACTGCATGGAGTGTGAGGTGTGTATCAGCAGGGATGGGCTGTGGGACCTTGGACTCGATGGCTCTGTGTTGGGTAGGGTGAGAGAAGGCTTCCTGAGCGAGGTGGGGTGTAGGGTACACTTCAGTGACATTTTAACACTGCTTTGGAACAGAGTCACACAATGGAAAACACATGGCTGCTGTTGAAATAAGCTGAACGTTTCTAAGAGATGATGACGTCTTCAGAATGGTTTTATTTCTTTGGCACTGATGCTGCCAGAAGCTTCTCAGGTCTGTCTTAACTTTGAACTCTTAGCCACTCAGGCAGTAGCATTAAACAGAAACTTATGCAAAAAAAGATTGTGTTGCATCTTGGGTTTTGAACACTGAGTAAAACTTTCAAAGTTTATTCCCATTCCTCTGCCGGAGGAGGTTTCTCATACTGACACCTGATGTTTTCTTTTCTGAGAGCAAAACAAAATGTTACATAAATTAGAAGTTGGTGTAGCAAAATCCATTCCAGAGTCCTCTTTGATAGGTGAGTTTTTCAGGCTGTCGTGGTTTAGGAAATGACAACCTGTGTGTTTTGCCATGAGTGTGGTCTACCCTGAGAGGCCTTGAGAAAAGAGAAGACAGAACTTCACATCCAACAACTGACCTTCTGGTAACCTCTTTCTCTGAAACTGTCCATGTGTAGAGCAGTCAACACCTTTTTGACTGTAATCTGCTTTTATTAAGTGCAAAGATGATCTAAACTCTGTACAGCTGCAAGAGTGCAGCTGTTTCACACAGGTTATCCACACCCTCTGGCTTGTGATGCTGGAGACCTGGCTCTTCTATTTGCATACCCCTCTGTGGATTAGAACCAAAGAATCATTGTTTGCTCCATGTGTTTGTTTCTGCAGTCATCAGGAATATCAGTATGTGCTCATCACCTGGACTGGGCACACAAGTGCTGGCTTCTCTTGTGTTGGGGTTGGTTTGGGGTTGGGGGGGAGCCTGAGAGGGCTTGGGGGGTTTCTTTGGGTTTTGGGGGAGTTTTGTTCGCTGTGTGTGGCCTTGAGCAAGCTGTTTCATTACAGCATCCCTTCCTTCTTGTCACACCTCTGTCCTGTTTTTATTGTTTGAGATGGAGACAGTGGCAACCAGGTCTGGAGGTTTTGGAGGCAATTGACAAAATTAGTCTGGGTTTAAACTTGTCAGTTTGGGTTCTGTTGTCTAGTCACGGGACTTATCCGTGTTTTGCAGGTCTGAGTGGTCTCTGAAAATTGCAGCAATGCACAGTCAGCCCTCCCAGTTCAGATCACTGATGTCAAATTCAGTGAGCTGTTCTCAAGATTTCATGCTTTGTTTTACAGTAAAACAGTCATTTTTCTTTCCAAGAATACCCCATCCCAACCTAATCCATGAACCCAAAAAAAGGTCAAAAAATAACAGAAACTAAACTGCTATACTAAAAAACTCTGCCAACTCTTTTAATTCTTCACCTTTGAATGCTTATTTTCCTTATCAGTTCTCCCTGATACAGTCTGGGTTATTTGTATGTGGTTTCACCACCCTTCCAGTGTTTTGGTGCTGCATGTCTGAGTGCAGAGATTTTTAAGGACTTATCTTGCATTCAGAATTATTTCTAGCTGATCTTCTCAGTGCTGAGACTGGAATCAGCCAAATGTCTGTGCTTTATATCATTGCAGCTGTGCTGAGAGCCTCGTGAGCTTTGCTCACAATATTCTGTAAGGCAGGAAGGATTTTTGCAGAGTAAACTGAGGCACTGAGGGCACGTCTATAAAGATAGTTAGATGTGGTTGTGGGGATGTGGATATGGATATCTCCCATATCCATACTTGGAGAGCTTAATTAACAGAACTAATTATTGTTCCAGAGACAGCTACCTGTCCCGATGTGAATTAACGTAGAGTTTAAGAGAGTAGGAAGGAAATGAAGCTTTGGCATCCTCTGAAGCCTTTTTTTGCTTTGTTTTTACTTGACTCTTTTTTTTGGTTTTCCTGAAAAATAATACTTTGTATTTCACGTGGGTACAAACCGGTTTGGTGCCACTCAGGGTGCCTTTCCTGCGTGTTAATGTCCTGTATGATCTTATTCCCAGTGTTGGAAGTGGTTCACATGCCCACACAGGATTTCACTCCAGTCTCCTGAGCTTTATCTTGCTGTAACTTTCTAGTTGTATATGCTTGTTTAATTGTTTAATGCTCAGTATTACTCACAGGTTTCTCTTAAATACCTGTTTTAAAGGAGTGAAAAGCAGCATTCTTTAAAAGATTGGGTTAAAATTAATGTGCAGAATTAAAAGTAAGTGACTAGTGTGGCTGCACAGAGTCAGATGTTGCAAGATCAGCATGAACCTGACAAAGCCTGGAAGGGATTCTGCTCTCGTAGGTAAAGACTTGAACAAATACATGGGACTTGCAGTGTTCCCCCAAAGGCCAAAAGAAATGAATTCTCTCAAATCAGAATGGGATTTCTCTGGAAAAGTTGACTCCTCTGAGAACACCTTCCCAGCATCTCCTGGGACTTGAACCATAAAGGTCTTTGGTTCAAAGCAAGCTGGAGTTTGCACAGGGCAGGGGTAGAGAAATAATTAATCTGGTGAAGACCGAGGTTTGATGGAGAAAATGTGTACATGTGGTTGTGTTCTTGCCTGAGGAATTATCATGTTGTTTTCTGTTGCAATATTCTCATATTAACAAGAAAAGACTTTCAAATGTTCACTTTTTTAAAATGTGTGCTTTAAGACATTGTGGAGATTTTGGCTGGCCTAATGGTTTATGCCGTTCAGAACCGTGAAACTGAAGCTCTTCATAACACAAAAATCAACTCCTGTGGTGGCAAACAGTTTTCCAAATACCAAGCAAAGGTGTATTGTACAATGTTTGGATGGCTTTGCCTGCAGTCATCAGTGAGGTAGCTCTGCTGCCCAACAGTGTCACTGGTCAGTGGCTGAGTAAAGCTACAGGACTTGCAGGTAACCAGAACCTCTTTAGGGATTCAACAAAAGAGGGAGCATCACTTTTATGCTCTGTTTTTGTTCCTAGGGAAACCACAGCCCAAGACACGAGTTAAAAGCACGCTGTAAACAAGTGGCAAAGTGCTATTAAAGTAACAAACATTTCTTGGCATTGACTGGTGTGTAAGATATGTGGTGTAATGTGTTGTAGTCTGCCTTCAGAGGTAACAACTGGATTTGTTCTGGTGACAACTGAGCCCAGCTGAACTGTTGTGCAGCAGATCCCTAAAGCATTACTGGGGCAGCTTTGCCTGCTCCCCTCCTGCTATCAGTTCATGTAAACTGTACCAAAATCTGGGTTTGGAGGAACTGTGTGTGCTGAAGTTTCCAGTGCTGTTTCTCCAGACCTTTTCAGCTTGTCTGATGTGCATAGAAGTTCCAAGTGCCAGTGCTGCTTTAAAATTAAAATGAATTTTTGGCATTTTGTTCCAAATAAAGGAAGGGCGTTCTCTCAGTCTATGAGAGAGAATGTCTTGAGGAGGAACCTGTCAAAATGCTGCCTGTGTGAATTTTCTCCTCTTCATGGGAAAGGTGGGGAAGGAGAGAGGAGCAGCAGTTGGAACTTGCAAAGGGATATTTCCGTATCACTAATAAAATTACTCCTCAGGTCAGCAGGGCTGCAGAGTCAGCTGTTGTGGCCAGTGGGTTTTGATTAAATTGGAGTGCAACATTTCCTTCTCTCCTTTGTGTGGCTCTGGCTCTTTGAGGCATGCCCTCCTCGAGCAGGTACTGTTTCAGGGCTTATTTCAAGCACTTCCAGTCTTTGTACCTGCTCTGAGCACTAGGAATTTTTCCCTTCTACCTTGACCTTGGTTTACTGTGCATTTGTGAAGCTAATGAGGTAGATTTAAGAGAATAGCCTGTCCCTCAAGTTGAGGGTGAGAGGCTATGAAATAAATCCACAGTGTGTTATAGAATGGAGGAAAACAGGAGATGTGTAAGAGGAGAGGAAAAATATGCCTTTACATAGTTTCTAAGTGGCAGGGAAAAAGATGATGCACTGTCAAAAGGTCATTTTTTCTTGCTTTGGTAATGCATTTTTGTTGTTTGTTAACCTGTTTACAAGCTCTAAATTAGATTTTTATACTAAAAGTCTCTAGGCTTTATTAAACCTCCTAGGCAGGCAGGATTTTTTGGGCAGGGGGATGTTTTAGCCTGTTCTTCAAGGAATGTTGAGGTTATTAGATTATGCTGACTGTTAATTCCATTTCTTAGGATTTTTTTCCACCCACTGTCCAGTTGGTCACATTGTCAGGTGCATGGGAGTCTCAAGGAGACTGCAGGTTCTTAGGCATTCCCCAGCAGATGGTCAGGTAGAGAAAACTCTGCTCCCCTTCCCAGGAAAGGAAAGAGTTCAGGAAGAACACGAGACTCATCGGTTGTTGGGAAACGAGTGCCAGAAGCAGCTCTTGTCAAAAGGGTGGCTTCTCTGCCACGGCCATTCCTGCTTCAGGTGACACAGATTTTCAGCTTTTCCAGGAATTAGGATGTGCAGAACAGCTTTTTTGTAGGTAGAGTCTCTGATGTATCAAAAGGGGCAAACTTTGGCTTTAATCATAATCTGATTAAAAAACCCCTCCAAAGTACAACAATTGCAAGGTTCAAGTAAGGCAGAAAAGCACTTTTGCTGGTTTAATTGCCCAGTGAATTACATTGCCACTGCCTGGGGTTTAATAACAGTCTTCTCTTCAGTTTTTTCAAGGGGGCAAAAGTTTTGAACAACTTTTAATCAAAATATGTAAATTGTCTTTTCACCATGTTTTCTGGGAAGCTTTAGTTCAGAGAAAGGAGATGGTATGTAAATAGATTGGCAGTTTGAGGGAACCTCTTGAAGTTGAGCAGTGCTGTGCCAGCTCTTTTTTCTGTGAACTTCCCCCATTATAATATTACATTTATCAGTTTCTAGTTCAACCCAAAATAAATGTGCTGATGGTGTGGTGGGCTCTCTTTTGTTCTTCATTACTGTGGCAGGTAGTAGAAGCACCTTGTTCAAAAAAGGAAGGTTTATGGGTATCCTTTCCTTCTCTGTTGCTGATAAGAGAGTTGATAGAACTCAAACTCGTGTTATTTTTCAGTCAGAACAACATATCAACTGATTTTTAACATGCTTACCTGTGAGCTGTTGATCAAAACTAGTGTTTCTCAGAGATGAGAATTATTTCAGCTGTGAAAAGCGTGTCCTGGTTCTGTGGAGCAGCCTCAGTGGGTCTCTCTGGGCTGCCAGAATTGCTCCCCAGAAGGGGGATGTTCTGGTGCCCAGCTCTCCTGGCTGATCTCACCATCCATGGGGTGGCTCATGGCAGGGATGAGCAGGGAAGGAGGGGCTTGGCCTACAACTTTGTCAGCTCTGGTTGTTTTCCCTATCACGTTAATCAAACATTTCAGCGACTTCTACATCCATATGTGTTTTGTAGAGGAGATGCTTGGCACACGTAATGCCAACAAGGGGGAGATGTTACACGAGTAAGACAATGTTTCTGCAGGCCTGAGAAAGGGTGAGTTACAGTGAGAATTATCAGGGGTTTGTGGAAAACACAGATCGACAAAGGATATAAAGGAGGCTCTGATGGGTAGGAGGTATTTGAGTGGAGCTTCTGGGAGTCAGTATGAAATGTTCTTGGTGTGTTCCTGGCAATCACGTTCCCATGGTGATAGCAAAGCACTCCACTTTCTGTGTCTTGTTCTGGACTTGTATTGGACAGATGGAAATCAAAATACAGATCTTATACTTCTTGCATAATTAACATTTGCATCTCACTGCTGTGAGATGTAACCGAGGCCAAAAGATTAACAGGATCAGGAAAGAAAAGGGATTATTCATTTACAGTACATTATGTTGGGTTAAATGAAAGTTTTGTAAAGCCTTTGTAAAGAATTGAAAAACCATTATACAACAGGGAACAAATAAAGTGCTAACCAAAGGGGATTAGGAGGAAACTTCTCTGGTAAGTAGGCTGTTCCATGGGTGTCCTCTGTGAGGTTTCTTGTACCTTGTGTTAATCATGGTCAGGCAAGTCTTAGGTTAAGTGATTCATCTCTTCACAACAATTCTTTATGGCCTCTTTAACAGATGCTATCTGTTGGTTTGAATAGAAATGTCCAGCTGGAAGGACTGCTTAGGGAAGCCAAGTGTGAATGTAGTTATAGCCGAGGTCTCTTTCCAGAAGAGGGAGCCTCTGGAGAAGGGCCAGGGCCTGCCACGTTCAGAGTGTAACCAGAGACCTGCCAAAGCAACAGCAGCACTGTTCTGTGTGTGCAGGAGGGGGTGGGCAAAGCTCTGGGTGAGGAGGGGCTTTTGGAGCAGCACAGCTCTGCTATGGACATTGCCAGTTAGAGAATGTTGGCAGCTGAAATAGGTGGGTACATGATGTAGGACTGAGTGTGTGTCTGATTTCAGGTGTGAGAATAAAACCTCCCCCTATTTGTAAAAACTGGTACTAAAAACAAACAAGGTGAGCCCAGCAGCAATAAAGCCAGGCTTTAATATGATACAGATGTTCCTGTAATCAGGCAGGACAAAAACCTAAGAAATGAATTATTAATTTGACCATTAATTTAATAGTCAAACTGGTGATTTGTTGCACAGGTAGGGTAGATTATCTGTGAGCTGAAGGAATACTGTAAGAGTTTGAACTTGCACAGTGAAGTAAAACTTGGGAGAGGAGTTGTGAGGAATGCTGTCTGAAGGGACTTCCCAGTCTTGTAGACTACCTGCTGACTCTTGCAGCACAATAATCTCAGTGAAATGTGCAAGTACTGATGGCTGATATTTTAAAAATCATTTAACAATGAGGAAATCAAAAAATAAACTTGGTGATGATGACTTATTTAAATTGTACCTCTGCTATTGGATAACTGCAGCAACAAAATATGCTTGACAGACATGTTGTCAGTGCTCTGCTATTTAGAAGGATGCTGTGGCTTTTTTTTAGTTTTTAAAAAAGAAAAAAAAAAGTTTGTTGAAGAATAAACATAGTAAGTACCTTACATGGCTTCCTTCCTCTTGATGGGGCAAAAAGTACTCTAGGTGGGGGTCTTGTCCTGTCTGTGTTTGTGCAGCCCTGGGAGATGAGGAGGCCCCACTCCACCCTCACCAGTTTGCCCAAAAAAAGAGGAAATGGTGAGATTCCCACTCCCCTCTTGGGCTGCAGGTTGAGTGACCAGCCCACGGTGCTGCAGTCCCCAGGCCCCTGTGGAAATGTGCCAGGGGGTGAGGACCTTGTGGTGACACGGATCCCCACCTGCCTACCTGCCTCTGGCTGGCCTGGAGTGTTTCCTGGAAAGGGAGAGAAAATGCCACTGCCAAAATAAATGGGAATGGGGAGAAAGAGGAATGCTTGAGACTGTGTGAGTTGGATTTCTGGAATCTGCAAGGCAAGGCAGCTTGTGTTTAGTAATTTAGACTGACTGGGAAGAAGTCTCTCTAATTTGTTGATGTTGGGTATTTGTTGATGTCAGTAAATCTTAAGTGGCTGAGGAAGCTGCAGAGGGAGTGGAAAAATGAGGGAGTCAATAATGTCAAAAAATGGGGCAGTTTATTTTAAAAGCTGGAGGTCAGTTGCTTTTGCTTGAGTGACTAGATAATTTTATTTGCTGATAGACAATTTTTGGTCAATAAAAATAATCTAATGTCAATTCATACAGTGTTCTGTGGTGGGAGAGAAAGTCTTTTCAGACGAATTCGCTGTAAGCTTTTTCAGTTCTTGTTAAGATTAAAGCTCTGTTTTGTAATTGTATTGATAAAATGCACTCTTCTATAATGTATCTGATTTAGAATGGCTTACTTCATTGATTACCAAATTAAAGTGATACAAAATCAATAGTAACACATACTAAAAGGATTAAGGACAGGATAACTGAAAAATCTCTATATAGTTGTTAATGGAAAGTCAAAATCTACTAGCCGTGTCTTTTTCTTCAGCAAGTCCATATCTGCCAGTGGGGAGGGAGAGAGATGGAAACCTCACTGGTAGAGCGTTCAGAGGAGGCAAAGATGGGTGGATTTGCAGCTGTCAGGTCCCTTCCTGCACAGGGGTATAGGAGGCACCAGGTCCTTTTCTGGGAGCTGACCCATTTATTTGAATTTAGCTAAATGTGGTGTTTGCTAAACATGTAGCAAAAAAGATGCAGATTTCACTTCTGATAGAGGAGCTTGTGCTGTGAAACACATGCACTCAAAAATGAGTTGACTTGTGATGAATTACAGTCTGGAAATGGCTTTTGGAGTGGGACAGTACCTATGATAACAATTAAAACACTTGAATTATACAGCTGAGTCTAACCTTCTGGTGCTCCTAGGAGATTGGGAACATCAGAAGAGTTGCTACCAAAGCCAGAGGTGTCTCTGAGAACAGTTGTGGTGGTTTCAGCATGTGCAGAGCCTGCCAAACTGAACATAAAGTTCAGGATCTTTGGTTACACAAAGTTTGACCTGGTGAACAGTGACTTGCTCACAGGACAGAAAGGCCCTTCTGTTTGAGGAAGACTCTTTAACCAGCCCAAGGTGCATCACAAAATCCAGCTGGAAACTGATCCTAGGGGTGATTTCAGACTTAAAACATGCCTTATATTTATAAAAAAGGGCTGGCAGTTAGGAGCTAAAGCTGAGAAAAGGAATAGAGCTCTGTCTCTTGGAGTGCATTGGTGAGAATGTGGTGTCCTTAATCTAATCCATCACCCCAAGTTGAGGCTGAAGTTGCACAGGATGGCCTTCCCTTATTGCAGAAATGCTGTGCCCATCTCCAGGTCTCTCAGAAGTCAAAACCTTCACCACTCCCTGTTACCTTGTCCCTTCCCTCCTTCCCCTCTCTGCACTGTTCATGAGCAAGTACCATGAGCTGAGTTAGTGCTGATCAGGCCAAATGACATTCAAATTGCACGGGGGCAATTTCATTGCAAGCTTGTCCTCAGCATGCATCAAATGTCGTGAGCAGAAACCACAGCAGAGATAAGAGCTTTAAAGGACAGAATCAATATGTATTTAAATCTTCTGTATTTTTGAGATGTACAAGACTCGCCTCTTTGTTGGTACAAAGGCTGCATATGAGTGAGAGAGTGTGTGTGTGCACTTCTGTATTGGTACTGGGAGTGTCTCCTCCTTACCACCTGACACTAAATATTTATTTGTTACACCAGTGGTAGCTGGTACTGCTGCTAATTCTTTGAAAATTAAATCTTCACTTCCAGTTCACATCCTCTTCATTTTTCAGCCTCTCAGGTTGCAGCTCTGCCACCTGCATGTCCATTGCATTTCATCCTGGAAATTGTGTAAACTATTGGCTTGCAGTGCAGACAGAGAGCCTTCAGTTTGTCATTCTCTGGCTTTTATTAACATGCAGTGGACTGGTACTGTTAATGTGGTCTGGTTCTTAAAGGGCAAATTATGCCAGGCATAGAGGGGAATAGTGATCTTTTTTATTCCTTCTAATGAATTATGATCCCCCACCCAAACTGAGTGGGCTCAGAGTCATCACTTTAAACATGAAATGGCATGTTTCTCTTGCTCTGGAGTTGTGCCCTGCTAAAGCCTTGTGCCTTTCCCTGGCCATTGGAGTGCCACCAGCTCAGCTGCTGCTTTGAAGGGCTGCTGATTAGTCTGGAAAGAAGTTTGGAAGGGAAGGCAGGGAGGGTAGAGAAGAAAACTAAATCTACTTAAGCAAAGGAGCAGCTTTCAAGTTAGAGATGGACTAAGGCTGGTTCCCAGAGGTGGGATAAAGCTCACAGGTGTACAATGTCTTATATATATGTTGGTGGATGAATAAAATGTATAGCTGATGTCCAGTATGCACATCAAACTGCTCCTGTTTGCTCCTATTTCCCCTTTCACACCCAAATGTACATTCCCATGTGAGACAGGTGACATGCTGGTGGCCTCTGGTGAAGGTGGATGTCCCTGGGTCCCTTGGAACACAGGGATGGCCTGCAAGGAGTGGCTAAGCCAGGGAGGAGAACAGGCATTTTGTGAAGGCAGCACAAACAGAAGTGACTGAGTCTGTTTCTTACCAACCCCCTGCTCTTTGGGAAGAGAAAAGCAGCATGTTGTTATTTTTATGTTTGGCAGAATTTAAAAGGAAAGAGGTTTGTATTATTTCTGACTTTTTCTTTCTGCTCTCCCTTGCAAACAGGTGTCCTATTTTAATCAAATTGAACAAATTAGGATATTTCAATGATATTAAGGTCAAGCTGGATAAGTCAGAGATAAGATCTTGAGTTCATGTGCAGTCGTGTAGGCATTCTTAGTGCTCCAGCTACAAGATGTTTCATGTTAGGATTTTTCATGGGAATAACTACTGTATTTTCATGCTCAACAAGTAGCCAAAAAGCAAATCAAATGCTCGGACTTACCAAGGAAAGATTGGAGTGCAAAGCAATATAAGAAAAAAATAGCATTGTGCCACAATCCATTAATGCTTCCTTCTCTTGGGTACTGCACACTGTGCAGCTCTTCTCCTTGTGCATTAAAAAAATACTTAGAGAAAGCTGCATTAGGAAGTATTTTATGGAATTCATTCACACTTTTAATGAACAACTGCGTAGACTTGAGATTATCAGCCTTGAAGACAGAGCTAAGGGGGGATGTGGCAGAAGTCAGTGAAGTGTCATGGAGAGGGAATAGGGGCTTTCAATTCATGGTCTCTTTTTGTGCAAGAGGAGGGAGAAATGGAAGTAGTGCTACAGAAGGAGGTGGATTCAAAGGGAAATAAAAAGGATGTTCTTCAATGTATAGTTAAGCCATGGGACTCCTGCTGCAGGCTGGCTCCTAAAAGTTTGCAGGGATTCAAGGGGATGTTGATGCAGATTCATGGCAGAGGAAAATCTGTTGAGAGTTATTTGGTGTTCAGCAACATCCTGTGTCCCAGGAAGGCTGTGCTTTGTGGCTGAGGACAGAGAAGGGTGGGCAGTGTCTGGGGTACCTCCTGTGCTCCTGCTCTCTTGCCTGGGGATGAACCTTTGGTTCCTGCTCCCCGAGGGCCAGAGGAGATCAGCAGGGGATGTGGGCCTTTCCCTAAGCCTGTGGGGCTGTTCCTGAACCACGGGGTGAGCAGAGGAGAGGGGGACAGGCCTGGGTGCAGGAGGAGTCGTGGGCTGTGTGTGCAGGATGCAGAAGGGAGTGGGATGGATACAAGGGGGAGCTGTGCTTGCAGGGGAGGAACAAAGGATAGGTTCTGGATGTGAGGAACAGTTGTTTCAGTCACTTCTGATTTTTGGAATGGAACTTGGAAAGCTGATGCAGAAGGAGTACAATTAAAATTCCAAATATAACAAAGCACTTGTCAGAGAGGTGCTGTCTTGTGGAAGTCCTAAAACTTATCCAGAAGGATCTGAGTTTCTGACTTCTCTCTTTCAGAGAATTGTGTATTCTTGATGGCAAGATGCAGAATAACAGGCTTTTTCTAAATGCTGTGATGTTTCTTAAACTTGAGTGCCTTGCAGCAGGAGAGAAGCCATTTCCTTTGCAGGCATCGCCTCCTGTAAATAACAGATACTCACTTCTCATGCTGAGCATTGCTGCACTAGGAGCATATCCAGAGGTTTGTTTCCCTGTTTTAATCAAGGAAAAACGGATGTGCTTTTTAGTAGCTGTTTCCTTTACAAGCGTCTGTAATTGGTGTTTCACTGGCTGAGTGTTTAAACTCTGTAGCCAATATGAAGCAGATCCAGCCTCCCTCTCATGGCCAGCTGTGCAAGTTGCTATGGGAACTCGGTGGGGACTGTCTGCAGATTGCTGCTCTGGGGACCACACCTGGCTTATTTGCATTCCATTTAAGTTGGGGCAAATTCAAAAGAAGAAAAGAGGAGTGCAGCCCGGCCGGTGGGCAGGCAGAAAAGGGCTTGTCATTTTGAGGCTGTCACATTGGAGGAAAAGCTGCTCGTATTCACAGTTCTTGCAGACTCATGCAGTGTTCTCAGTTTCTGTAGCCTTTTTTCCCATGCATTCTGCCAGCCTTGTGAGGCTTGTTGGAAATGGAATGTCACAGAGGACTGGGGTTTGGGGGTTGTTTTTTGTATTCTTGCCTCTGCCTTAGTTAAATCCCAGTGAATTTGCAAACTTTCTCTGCATTTTTAACGAGTAATCTCCCCGTGGTGGTGAGGGCACATGGAATGCAGGTCCTCCTTTCCAAATGGCCTGTGGGATCAGCTCAGGGCAGTATTAAAATGTCAGTGCAATATTGAGCGTTGCTGAAGAGCTTCGCTTGAGGGCGTGTTTTGTGAACACTGAATTGCCCTTCCCTCAGTGGTGGCTGTGACTGCCTAAGAGGGCTGGGAATGATTCTCATTCAAGGCAGCAGCCATGGGCAGTTGGCAGCTCTCACGTGTCTGTGGCTGCATTTGTGGGCATGGTGGTGTCCTGGCACTTAAAGGCTTTACTTTTTGCTTGCTCCTTCATTCTCACTGCAGCAACTTGTCTTTTGCCCAGGACTGGACAGAAGGGATGAAGGCACAGTGTGCTGACTTGCTCTTTATGCTGTTCCTTCCCCTGGCTTGGCAAGCTGCATTGGTACCTTTCTGCAGGAAGAGAGAACATGAGAACTGTTTTCTGAACAGCAGCTTTAGGAGCTTTGAGAAATCTGAGATCACTGTCTCAGCTTCTTAAAAAAACCCTTACAGAGCATAAAATATACTGTGTATACTATATATATGTTTTATATAAAACACTAAAAATGGTTAAATGCATAAAGTTTATATATCAAACATAGACAGTTCATATAAATATATACGTGTGTGTGTGTGTATATATATATAAATTCTGAGGTTTAATGTCTGCTTGTAAACATTTTCAGTTCTGATTTATTGTTAATGTCACCAGGGTGTGGTCTACCTTGAAGATTCCAATGTTCAGCCCCTTGTGATGCTGTGGACCAACCTAGAGGTTTGTTGTGTAGCACCTTCAGACGTTTATAAAGTTCACTTCTTGTCTGGTTCCTGTAGCTTGGTGTACTATGATATCTTAGGGTTATTAGTAGTTACTTTTCAGTTCTTCAGTGCACGGTTCCTTGAATGTGGAGTGTGATGCTTGAGGCTGGGTCTGTGCCAAACAACTCCTGGTGTAATGGGGGCTGTTGCTCTGCCTCTGCTTCAGCAACTCGTTACCAACTCTCCATTCTCTTTGCTTTCAAAACCATGGAGCTCTAATGCCTTCTGCAACACATCTGATGGAAATAAGTGATTATAGAGTTAAATCCTATGGGTTAGGAATCACATTTCCATTTTGGAGCATGGAAATGGTTTGTGTGAGACCAGAAATCAGAAGGAGTATTCTCAAGAGTGGCATTGGAGGGGTATGTGCATATTTAAGTGATACACGTTGTCAGCCTTGGGGCTGACAGGCAGTGTCTCAAAGAGGTAATAAAGAGTTGTGAGAGTTTAATTTCTTTGGTTTGTCACACAAGTTGTGTGGTAGAGTTCATAAGGTGGGTATGTAACACACCAGTGGACCTAAACTGTAGACAATAAAAGTTTTAAGGCAACATTCCTGCTGAAAACATCTTTCCTGGCTGCTTGTTTCTGTGTCCCTGCTGCCTGTGTTCTTCAGCAGGGTGAATGTTCCTCCCCGTGGATTGCAAACCAGATTTGGGTTGGTATTTCTCCTTGCAGTTGGAGTAGTTTAAAGGCAGACCAGTTCTCTTGGTAAGAGACAGCAGTGCCTGTGCTGACTCTGCACTCATGGCACATGGCCCTGGTACTGCCAGCCATTTATTCAGGGCCCTACATTAAGTGTCCTGCTTCTAATTATTGGTTTGTCTGTGAGCACAGGGAGATATGCATAGATGAAACTTGTTTGCTGTTGAGGAATGGGCAATTAAGAATTAAAGAATCCTGGGCATCGCTTTTAAAAAACTTTAGTTAGGCCTTTTTGACCTAATTTTTTTTCAGTTGGATTCTTTTACTCTGTAATTTTTGAGTACATCATGAATTTCTTTTGAGAGGATTTTGCATCTGTCAATACTTCCAATCAAAATAAGTGACAGAGAGTCAGTGTGGGAAAGCTGAGCTCTCCTCTGATTTGATGGAGGGCTAAACAAGAGCAAATACAGTCTTATTTACCTCTGACCATGCAGAGTGATAGATCCTTGGATAGGTGTGCTGATGGAGGGAATCAGTGTCTGCAGAGTGAATAACTCTGTTCCTTCCTTCAGATCCTGCATCTGGCAATTTTGCGTTCGATTTGTAACATACAAAGCAGCTTGTCTGGAATTTGGCCTTTTCCTCTTTGGAGATCAAATAATTTAAGCCTCAGAAAGCAGCATTCTCGTGGCATGTCTTGTGGTTCCTACAGGTGTTAATAGTGTGTGTATCAGAGTGCTGAGGGCATTAAAGCAATATCCTCCTGGAGATGTGAGATAGTTATTAAGGCAGAGCAGCCCGAGCAGGCTCTGCAGAGCGTGGGGATCACAGCCCTGCAACTGCGGTCCATGGGAGGAGCTGCTGAGGTTCTGCATGTGCTTCTTTGTTAGCTTGTTTGTCAGGCACTCATTCTGGCTAGAGCTTGATATTAAATACCTCTGCTGGGGATCTGGATGGATCCAATTGGCTTCAGCAGCAATTACAGTCAGCTTAAACCTGTGACTGTGATTTCTGGATTTTGAGGGTGACCTGTAGTGTGGTGAATGACCTGCAGTGTGGAGACTCTGGGTTTTGAACTGAACTTGTGGTTAAGGCATATTCTGAATTAGTCTGTTCTTTAGAGAGCCCCGTTCATCAAACTAGAGCAGTAATTGCTGCCTTGGCAAAGTGGAGAGCAGAGGAACAGTGTGTTTGCATAAGGCATTGTGTTTTGATTTACAGGTGAATTTAAAAAGCATGTTTTTTAGCTTTGAGGGCCTGTCCCTGCTGCATGAGTGGACATGGGGAGGCAAAACCAGTGCTTGGGGAAGCATCACTGTGTGTGCAATCCAGACTGTAACAGGTCATACAGCTGCCTAAACAAATACTGCTTTCAGTGTTTGAGCTTGGCATAAGTGCCCTTTACATGATGTCAGATCAATTATCTTGTGATTTGCATATTAGTCAATATTTATCTTACCAAAATATTTGGTGTTTTTATTGTGTATCGTAAAAGCACTTTGAAAACAGCAATATTTATGCCACCTCCTTTGCCTGGTGTTTTGGGAGCATGAACTGCATTTACCCCAGGCTGCAGCATCTCAGGAAAGCTTGCAAGTTTTCCAAGGTGGTTTTTTGTTTGCTTATTTATTTTTTGAGGGGGCAGACATGGTCTTTTTCCCCCCAGTACTGCTGTAATATAGAACTCTGTCCTTAAGTCGCCCCTTTTTTCTTACTCTGATAAATGTTGATGTGTTACTGATGTTGTTCTTCAGCCCTCCCTTGTGTTTTGTTCCTGTAACTTCACTATCAGTCTTCATTTCAGCCTTTGTCCTGCAGTACTTGTTTGGAAAGCAGCGTGAGGGATGCAAGTCCTGTACAAGTAAGAGAAGATAAGAGGTGTTTGCTAATGAGACAATATTTGTCTGCCAAGGTGTTCAGTCCATGCCAGTGTGAAGTGTTTTAGATTTGACAAACAGTCATTTTAAAAGAAAACGAGGCCAAAACCTTAAAACGGGTGTTTCCCATACAATATTTACATTTGAAGAAATTTTTGTGTGTTTTTTTAAAAAAACTTAATCTTGCTTAAGTTTATATGCTCCTTTTTCATATGCAAGTGTACTAGAGCAGTGTATATGTAATGGTATAGAACCATGGTGCAAGTGTGGTGGAATCAGAGCATGGTTGGCTCATTTTCTGTACTAACTTCTGGTTAAATTGAGAGGAGGTGAATGCCCTGCAGACAATGAAACGTGCTCGTGTGCAGCAGCTCAGTGGCAGGGGAAACAGGATAGTTAAATAACACAAATTTGTTTGCAAATGGTGACACTTTGGCTTGTTTTTTGAATTAAGTTCCTGGAGTCAGTGCTTATGATGTAGTGTTTGGTGCATGCAAATAAATAATTAAAAAAAAACAAACAGAAAAGGTCTCAAGCCATTATGAAATAGTCATGAAAACCTTGAAAACATAATAAGAATGACACACAAGTGCTTCAATCAGAATATATAAAGACCTAACATTTACTATCTTCAAAATATTCCATAACTTGTGAGTAAATGTTATGACAATAACATTTACTTAGACAACAAGGGCGGATTGCACTGAATTTATATCCTTTGCTGTGAAACGGAAAACATTCAACAGAATGAAAGAACAACTTTTATTTAAATATAATAGGGATCCTTTCTTATATGCCACGACTTGGGGGCAGTAAGGGAGGGGCAGGACTGTTCAGATGATGCTCCAGAGTGACAGAATTAGCCATGAGTTTCAAACAAGACTCAGTTTGCTTGTGAAGATTATAAATCTGTAATTTCTTGGATATTTATTTTCTCTTGCTATCACTGCCCCCCTTTTTTTTCCTTCTCTCCTCATTTGCTGGTACTGTACTTGGAGTTTGTTGTGACCACAGTTTTCTTACTATTAAAAAAAAAAAAAGCTTAATTCTGGGTATGACTGTGCCCCCTCCCTGGCAGTGTCCAAGGCCAGCTTGGATGGGGCTTTGAGCAATCTGGTCTCATGAAAGGTGTCCCTGCCCATGGCACAGGGCTTGGAACTAGAG
This sequence comes from Campylorhamphus procurvoides, assembly GCA_013396655.1. NCBI lineage: Eukaryota > Metazoa > Chordata > Aves > Passeriformes > Dendrocolaptidae > Campylorhamphus > Campylorhamphus procurvoides. The sequence continues at coordinate 246,673 of WBMV01005856.1, read as the reverse complement.
GATCTTTTAAGTATTTTCCACTACAAACCATTTGATGATCCTATGAACTTACATAAAGGGTGAGGTAATAACATTGTCCAAGGATGAAGTGGAGGAACAGTGTGGTTTGGGGTTTTTCTGTGATGTTTGGTTTTGGTTGGTTGGCTTGGGGTGTTTTTATTTGTCTTTTGGTTTGACCAGTTGTTCGTTTGACAGGGCAACATACAGGCTTTTATTTCAGTTAGCAAGTGAGTGGAGGTTACAGTTCAAATGGACTTTTGTGGGGATTGGTATTTGTGAGGCAGATTCATTGGCACAGCTGGCAGTGGGAAGAAACTTTGTCTGTGCAGTGTTGAAGTGGCAGCACCAGCTCTGCTGGTTGTGCTGGTGGTACCAGTCACCCATCAGAACACATGTGCCCCTTTCAAACGGGCACTTCCTGTGCTCCTGCACTCTTGGTGCTGCACCTGTGCCTCCTCCAGCTCAGCACTGCCCCAGGGGGACCCCAGGGACAGCACTGTCCTCCCTCCGTTCTGGCAGCCTCAGCCCAACCCCTGCTGAAATACCTCACTCTGAAGGGCTCGGGTTGTTCCGCCCTCTGTACCCAGGCTCTTCCAGGGAAGCCAAGGATTATCTCCCAGTGCACTCCAACAGTATGGATGGAGGAGTGACGTTTGCTGAAGGTCTGTGAACCATGAAGATGTGCCTCAGAGGGCCCAGTGGGACATGTGAAGGAGCAGAAAATCAGGGTCTTGGGAAAACCTATTCAGCACGTGCAGTTGTTTCCCTACAGTAGGGAGCATCTTCTCCCTTCTCTTCTTGCAATCTTTTTCAAGTGTAGATCACTCATGTTAAATATATAGCTGGGAACATCTTGTGTTAAGTAGAGATATGAACCTGAACAGAAGAAGAGGTCAAGCGTGGAAATAAATTCCAGTCAGTACTGGATGATTGAGAAGTCCCTTTTCTCTCGCTCCCTCTTGTTTGGAGAGGCGGTGCTTGAATTCACTTCAGAAATGAGGAGGAGAAAAGTACAGCCAGGGGTTTTTCTAAAGAAAAAACCCAACAACTTTCTCTTTAGATTCACATTAACATCCAAAAGTGGGTGGCTCAACCCTGTAATCATCTGCATCATCACATTACCTTTTCCTGATCAAAATATGGGATATTAAATGTTGTGCTGGCCACGTCATGTTTGAATTTCTGTATAAACGTTCTTGCTGCTCAGGACAGTAGTATTTGAGTGGTAAACAAACTATTTGGAAAGGTTTAATACAGTCTCATAGTTAGCACACCTAACTCTGTGGGCTGCCCTTGGAGGAGAAGGGTGATTTCTCCCCAAAGCAAAGGCTCTCCCCAGTCCTGCAGTGCTCCAGAGGACTCTGGTCACAGCAGTGAGCGTGGCCTGGGTATCACCCAGTGCCTCAAAGATGGGACACGGCTGTGACATACCCCTGTCACAGCCCACAGCCCCACAGTAAGCTGCATTTACCCATATTGTGTATGCCTCTGAAAGGATTAGGAATAGATTTTTGGGTTTTTTTCCTTGGAAGTCATTGGGAAGCAAAAGGCTGAATCTATTTTGATTTTGCTGGGGATAGATTAATGGGCGTCAAATGTGACACAATACTTGACATATGCACTGCTGTTAAGTTGGCCGTGGCAAAGGGATTACCCAGTAATGAATCACCAAGCTCTCGAGCTGTTTAAAGGGAACAGTGCTGCTTCCTTGCCCTGGTAGGACTCCCTTCCTGCCCAGGACCTTCCTGGGACAGTGCGTGTTCCCATGTGGAAAACTGCACACAGATGTGCAGGCCCTGGTTTGACAGCTTTGTGGTCGGCTCCTACCTTGCTAATTGTTTTCGTGGGATTATTTGGATTGTGTAGAAAGCTTTTTCCAAATCCCCTTTATTACCGAAGTTATTGTTGCCAGCAGGAATAAGATTAAAGGTGCTTAAGTCTGTAGAGTTGTTTCTAATTTGTACGTGTCATTTCAGTGGCATTTGAACAGAACTCTGTCTCTTCCCCTCCCTGCTCCCCTGTGGTACTGTGCTTGAGTTAGGGCTGAGAAGCCAAGCTATTGGAAGAAAATTCATTTTGTTCCCTAATTATTATGCTGGCACTCGGGAGATAATTTTTCCCTTCATGCACTGCCAATTAATATGCAAATGAGCTGATAAATATTTATACCGTGATTTAAATTATGCAGGGAGCGCTTTCAGTGTACTCTGCAAATGAATTGTTCATGGACTTCAAAGTGCTGGCTGCTGTGCTAACGAGAGGAGATTTGCATAAGGCCCTAATCAGGCGCATACTGATTAAGCTTCATTATGGAAACTGCCAGCTGCAATCTTTGTTTCTATTTTATTACAAAAAGGGGAACTTTTCACGCTTCAGTCGCCTTGACAATGTCAGCCCCAGCTAGTAGGAGAGACTAAAACTCCACACAGCAACTGAAGTTTCCCTGTTCAGTTGAAGATTGCTATGGTGTAACTGAAGTTGTATTTCTCCCCCACTCCCCACTCCCTTTGGTGTTCGGTCAGAGCAGTAGTGTAGATTTGACAGAAATTGCCATTCTCCCGTTCCCTGGACTGTGTGAACCCACAGAGGACAGCACAGCAATGCTGGACTGCAGCGACTACGTCCTAGGTGGGTACAGCTCAGCTTTCTTGCGGGCACCGAGGCTGCCGGATTGACTATGCATAGGGGCTTAATCACATATGCAGGGCTGGAGAGGCTGCCTGCGAGGCTGCAGCTCACCAGTGCAGCGGCAGCAAGGAGCTGCTGCTGGATGGACAGCTAGATTTGTACAGGGAATACAGGGCTTGGGGGTTTGGTCAGTTTTTTGTGTTCTGGCTTGGTTTTCTCCTCTCCTCCTTTCCCTCGCTCCAGGAGAATTCATTTCCACTGCACGGACTTGGGGGATATTAATACAGACCTTTTGCTTTTAGGATTTCCATCTGAGGAGCATTTGGCTTCTAACAAACACTGGACTTGACTTGCATATCCCTGTGTTACGAATTTTAAAGCATTCAAATGAATGAGAGGGAGCCTCAGTCTCAAAGAATTTAGTGACTGTATTGAGTCATTCCACAACAGAATGTGTGTTATGTCTGTGTATATTTAATATAGCCAGGTTCTCTGTGTGTAATAGGAAACAAGGTGGAGTGTGCAGTGGTTGCCATTGATACCGTGGCGAGCTGTTCTTAAGGTTACTGGGGTAATATATCTCCTGTGCTGAGATTGTACCAGGGCTGCAGAACAGACATGCCATCATTTCTTCATGTCTTTTAAAGTTATTTATAGTAATGGGTCATCCCAGTTTTACAATAGGGTTTATTTATTTTCAAGGCTTTTTCCATAAAGCTCAACGTGTGTGTATGTCTGTGTATATATTTATTTATTATTCTTTTCATTCCATCATATAAGTTCATGTAAGAACTTATATGTCAAAATAAAAGAATATACGTTGGGAGGGTAAATTTTAAAGCAGACATCTGAATATGTTTGTTTCTGAGTATGATATATTTTTTTAGAAAAATTCTGAAGAATTCTTGGCATGTTTTCACTCCCGTTGAACTTTGGTTTTTCCATACACATCAATGAATCATTTATTGCTGATGCTGATGGAGCATTATGCAGTTTCACTTCAGTGGGTGAGAGGAAACAGTAATACAAGCCTGTTAAGATGTTCTGTGTTTTGCTGGCTGTGCACAGTCCCTGATGCTGCAGGTTGGTCCAGTGTGCCCTGCTGCTTGCTGGGCATGCCTTGGGCAGTGCTGCTGAGGGTGTGTGAGAGCCTGGCTGGCACTGCCAGGTGACACCTCAGCCCTGCCGTGGAGCAGCAGCACGGGATGTGCTCACTGCTGAGAGCTGCATTCAACATGCACCTGCTGCTTTCGGTCCTGCCTTCTGCAGGGCTTGGGTTCAGAGAATGGGGCAGGAGTTGGAGCCCAGGGCCTTCATTTAAAACCCCAGTAAGATCTGAGGGAAAAGGTGAAGGCACTAGGGTTTGGTTTTTTAGCTCGCTTCATTTGTTTATTCTTTAAAGCAGGGATTGTCTGAGCATGTATAAGCCCAGTAGCCTTTCTCGTTGCCGTATGATGAGTCTGTAGGTTTGGTACCCCACAGATAGGAGTCTGTTCTGCTGGTAGCAGCTCTGTCCTTCAGATGTATGTCCTACCATTTGCAATGGAAATAGCCCCATTGTTCTTGATGCTTTACATGCAGAAGGCCCACAGATTGAGCAGGAAATAGTCAGCTGGTGAAATAATGCATGCTATCCTTCCTTGGAACCTGAGCACTACCAGAAGGATGTTTCCTCCTCCAGCTTGCTGCTTTTTTGCAATAGCAGTGCTCGAAGTCTTTGTTAAGGATGGATCTTTACAATAAAATATTCCTCATTTACACAAGCTTTTGGTAGTTAAGTAAACTTTATGTGTATGTCTAGTACTAGAAAACACTGAAAGCCTTTTCTAAAAGGATTTATTTTGCAGCACAGTCTGACAGAAAAGCATGGCTTGGCTTGCTTAATGGAAGGAGGGGTCTGTGCAGGTATAACTTTGTGTAACTGAGCAACCTGCTCGTTGTGCAGGAATGCTCCTTGTGCAGCTGCAACAGCCACTGCCCTGCTGGGAGCTGTGTGCACAGGACACCTGTGTCCCCTGCCCTGGGTTTGTGCCATTCATATCTGTGGCTCCAATGCTTCAGTTTCTGCAGCAAAGGCCCTGTGTTGTTTTTCTTGTGTGAGTTTTCTGAAGTGGCTCAGTGAGTGGATCCCGTGTTGTTGAGACAATCTCAGCCTCTATTTGTGGGCAGTTGTAGTGTGACTTCAGGCCACCCCTCTGCTCTGGGCCTCAAAAAGTACCTCTGGTGTCCAGTAGTGCCATGAGTTAGCCCAGTTTCCACAATCAAATGCATTTGACTTGTAAGCACTCTCTGCTCATGTTCTGTTGGATGAGGACTCTGGTGTTTGCTCCAAAGCAAAAACTCCCATCCAGTGTTCTCTAAACCTAAGCTAATTTCTGTAGCCATCTGTGTGTAAAAGAATGAACTAATGCTGTTTCCCAAATGCATGTTGCCTATAGTCACTCTAAAGAAACGTGCTGTTGCCACAACACTGAACTCAATTTAAGGTATATGCAATGTCTAGATAGAAACCTACTGTGTGTTTATTTTACACACAGGTCTATCTGCAGACAGAGCAAACATTTCTGTGCAGTCAGTGCTTCTAAGAGCGTGGATCATGCCATCCAAATGTGGAAAATGACAAAATGAGGAGCCTTGGAAGCAGGAGGTTCTGCCCCAGCAACCTTAGCAGAGCTCTGTCTTTCCAGACTGAAGTCCCAGCTTGAATGTGCTAAGCAGAGGTGGTGAAAAACAGGGCAGAACTTGCAGCCTTTTGCTGAAGTGTGGGCCAGCAGTGCTGAACTGCAGTTTCTCCTCACTCACACACTCCCCCTCTCCAAAAGCAGTTTAACAAGTCTGCCTTTAAACCAAGAGCAGCACTGATAGTTCAGATCTCTTTTACACGTGGCTGAACATTTGAAAGATGTAAGAGTAGGCACAGGAACTTTGTGAGAAGAGTTGAGGCTCTGGAGAGGACGTGTTAACTTGTCAGGGGAAGTTTCCCGCTTGTTACAGTCCTCTGGGGTTTCAAGGCTACACTGGGTCCAACTGCTGTGGTGGTGTATGTGGAAATTTATATTAGTTTTAAAAGTATTGGTCATAGAATCACAGAATGATCTGGGTTAGAATGGACCTTAAGGATCGTTTAGTTCCAGCCCTTCAACCCCTGCCAAAGGCAGGACTACTTTCCATAGATCAGGTTTCTCAAGGTCCAACATGGCCTTGAACACTTCAGGACAGGGCCATCCCTGAGATCTCTGGGCACCTGTTCTGTGCCTCACCACCCTCGCATCCTGACACCCAGTCCAAACCTGCCCTCTCTCAGTTTCAAGCCACTCTGCACTGTGCTATCCCTACATGCCCTTGTAAAAAAACCCTCTCAATTTCTCTTGGAGGCTCCCTTTATTTCCTGGGAGGCTGCTCTGAGGTCTCCCTGGAGCATTCCCTTCTCCAGGCAGAGCAGCACCAGCTCTGTCTGTCCCCACCCCTCTCTCCATCTTGGTGTCTCCCCTGGCTGGCTCTGACAGGTCCCTGTCCTTCCTGTGCCCTGCTGTCCCTGCAGCAGGAGAGGGGACAGGGCACAGTCCATCTGCTCATTTCCAGCTTTCACAGCCTGCCAAGCAGGGAAGTGCCTGGGAATTCTTGGAACTCCTTGAGGAAGAGATGGCAGCAGTTCATGGTGCTACTGTGTTCTCCCTCAGTCCATTGGTGTTTTGGAAGCCACTGCTTTGATGCAAATACATGGCAGAGGTAACCCTTGAAGCACCTTGCAAGAGAATATCCTGAAATAAAGGGCTCATTTGAAGCTCTTTGAACTGGATTTTAGCTCATTATGGGAATGAAGAATGTGCTTAAGGATTTGCTTACACTTCATTTTATGATCTGGTGTGTCTTGAGGTTCTGTTTGTAATTGTGGTGTGTGGTGATGTGGCACACTGGGGTGGGTGGCAAGGAGTGAGGAGGTGACAGGCTGGAGAGCTGCTGCTGTGCACAGAACATCTGGATAAATTCCTGTATAAGGAACCTGCATTCTCTGCCTGCTGCCTGGAGAGCCCCTCTGACCTGCAGTGTGTGCTGCTGACAGGCTGGGAAACCCAGGACACACTTCTCAATGGGCTCATCCAGAGGGAGAGAGGAGAGGAGTGATTTTATATTTATATTTGCACGAATATACAGGAAATATAAAATAATGTCAGTGACATTCCAGTAAAATAGAAATGCAGTAGTAGAAAAATGGCATCCATTTAATTAAAATGACTGAATTTCCTTTCTCTTGTCGGGGTGGGGTGTGGGGAACAAACACAAGAATAATGTAGGCCATGGTGTTCACACTTAACATTTGGAATCTTGGTGTAGTCATTATTCCTTCCCTCCCCCTCCTCTTTTTTCTTCTATGACTTTCATTGTATTGAAAATTAAGTTCCTACCTATCATTGCCCTCCAGCATGCTGTCTTTTATTCCCTTAATAGCACGTTTTCACATATGGGAATAATGACATAAAAAATTTTGAAACAATATTTATCTGGAAGATTCAGTATTGTGTTCTGCCTCTGGTTGCTCTTTGTGTGTTATAACCTGAATTAGGGTAAAGTACATAGCAAATTCCTGATGTTCTGTCCTTCCCTTAGACAAAAAGGTGTGAATAGATCTGGGGTTTTTGCTGTATTGGTTTATCTTTGTTTCTGTTCTAATGCAGACTCAAGAATGAACAATCCGTCAGAAACCAGTAAACCATCAATGGAGAGTGGGGACGGGAACACAGGTAAGGGACAACGAGGGGGGCACAGGGATTTTCTGCTGGAACTGAAGGAATGTTAAAAGCCAAATTTCATCACCAATTTACTGGGGTTAAAAAGACACCAAATCAAAGGGAAAAAAAAGCAAATCCACACCCACTGTTTTTAGAGAGTTAGAAACATTTTAGCAATTTACCAAACTGCATTGGAGCATTACCCACAGTTTGTATAGAAGATTCCCCATCCCCACTTCTTCTGTCTGTAATGTTTGTGACACTACAGAGGGTCTGGTGGCACCAGCTCTCCATGAATAGTCTCATGTTTTCCTGGCAGAACATTTGTAAGTTGGTCATTAATTTTGGGGTGGAAATGTTCCCTGGCAGATGTGGCCACTGCCTGGTCTTGTTTCCAGTTTACATTTCATTCAAGCTGTCACAGCAGTTCTCAAGAACAGCTCAAAGGGAGAAAGCTTAATTTCTCAACATTAAAAAAAAATTACCCAGCTTTTCTGTAATTTCCTTGTGTGTTCCAATAGAACCTTAAAGGTGGTGGGAAGAACAGGCTTTGTGCCAGGGCCAGTGTGCCTGTTGGTGCATCCTGAAGATGGGACCAAATCCTGAGCCATTGGAGGAGGTTGTTAAGCCTCTCTAGCCTAATCATTCTACCTTTTGCTTTATTTCCTTTCTGGAGGTAATTTAATGTTCATTTTGGAAGCAAGAGGAATGACAGCTCTGGATGGAAAGTAAATAGTTTAACCTAACTCAGGACCTTCTCTGGGCTCAGAATAGCATTTGGGAAGAGAAAATTTTAATGAGAACGAACTTGTTGCTTTGAGAGAAGTCTGGTTACCTTGGATGAGGAAAATTATTTTTCTTCCTTTGTGGTTCAGTAATAAGTTTTATTTTAAACTCCAGAGTTGAGATAAAATTAACACTATATTTCATTTTATACTACTGTCCCCTCATTTTTTGTGCAAGGCTTTAATACAGCTGAGAGTAACTGAATGTTCCCCATACTGATCTGAGGGGCTGGATCTTTTTCTACCAGTGCCTGGGGTCAGTCCAGAGGAATTCTGCCTGCTTCTTAATGTGTGTTTTGTCCACTGGCTCCTCAGGTTTTCTAATTGCTACTGTATTTTTAATAGCAGAGGTATCAGTTCTTTTTATGCACGAATGCATTTTATTATGCATTTAATACTGATTTAGGATGATATAAACCATTATTTCCAAAACATATGGGCTGTAAATATTTCATGATCCTAAACAGCATCAAGAGACCAATGGTTTTCAATATCCCTGTAGACTCCTTGTAGCTGGAAGTTGTGTGTGAACTCCTGGGGAGATTCAGCCTTCCTCCTCTGCATGACCACAGTGCCCTGGGTTTGCTTTCTCCAGAACCATTCCCACCACACTCCCCTCACTTCACCACACAGTGAGGGGCTGGAAAGCTGAGTGTGGGTCCCTTCATGGTGAAAGGGGGGACAGTGTCTGTATTCTTTATACTGAGCTTAGTTATTACAGAAGTTTGACTCCTATTGGTGGTGGGACCTTTGGAGCGTTGCTTCTGTAGTTGAAATGTTTCCAGTCTTTCAGTTTTGTATCCTGGTTTTTTTAAATTACATTAACTAAAGTAATCTAGAATTTTTCAGGACCCTTTATTCTGAAGTCATTATTTGGGTTTTATATACAGTGCTCATAAACCACTGGAGATAGTGATTGATGGCATCTGTGACCTTCTTTGGGAGCTCAGGCATCAGCTGTGTTAGTCAGCTTGGCAGATGTTAAACCTGAAAGGAATATTCACAGAATGCAATTTTGGGCTCAGGGTGCTCAGGTTGTGGTTCTGGGCTCAGTGCACACACTGTGAAGGCAAGGCAGCTTTCAGCCTGGGTGCTGAGGAACTGGAAGTGCCATTGATTCTCCTTCAGGGCCTGTGCTCCCCAAATAATGTGGGAAGATGATTTTTATAAACCTCAGAGTTCCTATTTTTGTAACTTCCTGCCTGTTTTCCAATGACATTTGTAAATCACTTGAGTCTGTCGTGTAAACACTACTGGTCTGTGTTTGAAACCTCAGTGGGTGTTTGTTTGGGTCATTCCTGATTAAACTGTAGTAAGGAGATGCCACTTGAAAGTTTTGGGAGAAACTAATTTAGGGGAAGAATTTGCATTTGGCAGAGTTAGTGTTCTCAGGAAGAAACAGTTGTCCCTGGTAAAGATGGCAATGTCAGTAGTTCTCTGAGCTAACAGCCATGTTTCATGGGGTTTGTATTTTGAGCTCTGACTATTCAGGGAACATAGTAAAGTCCCCTAAATACATTGGTCACAACATAGTGCCTTAAATAGATTATAACTAAATTTGTTGTGCTGGCTGGACTTCCCTTTGAAACATCTGAAGCAGCAACCTGTATTTCTTGTTGAGAACAAGAACAAAAAATACGAGCACACGAGTTGTTGTGTGGCTGTTTCCTCATGAATGGGGATGGATCAACTGGTCATCAGTACTGCAGAGTTACAGAAATCTTTTCCACCCTTCAGCTGTGGGCAGACAGTCTATGTAGTGTCTACTGGAAAAAAGAGAAGTAAGAATGTCTTACAGTAAATGGGTAGCCTTTTGATGTCCTTTTTATAGGCTGCAGCATAAAATTTTCCAAAACGTCTCAACCTTGTTGTTTAATGCATCTTCTCTTTTAAAAACCTCTGTGAATGCAGCACCAGGAAAGGCAAGGTTATAATGACTGTGCAAACTGCAGTGTTACAACCAGGTTGACATAGCAGCAAAATAATAGTTTCTCTAAGTGTAGTATTTGGAAGGATTCTAAGGATTCTTGTTTGCATTGCTTCATTTCCAGAGATTGATTTTCCATAAGAAGGAAGTCTGTAGGAGAGTGGGAGAGAGACCATAAAGTATTCTTGGACTGCTAAACTCCTGGGCAAACATTAATGCTAAACTTCTTATTAGTAAACAAGGACAAAGAATGAACAATTCCTGAGTGGTGGGGGTATCTCTGTCTCTCGACACATGCAGAGGGAGTGATGCTGGGAGATGTGTCTCAGGGCACAGTGCACACACCCACTCCAGGCAGTGTGAAATCTTCCTTCTTGCACCTTACTCACAACACCTGGAGTTCTTCACTCCTCTTCCTTCCTTACGCAATTTGAGAACTCAGCCTGAAGTGTGATGATGATTATGTTCTTGAATTTTGAGAGTTAAGTTGTTCTCCTGACTGCAGGGGCAGTGTTACCTTGCCTGCTCTGTTTTGTGGTGCCTTTACCTCCTCCAGGTACAATTCCATGATGGGATAAACTAATCCATGGTGCTCAGCATTCTGTTCCTGTCTCTGGAGTGGCACTGTGACAGGGACAGTGTGCTTGGAACCAAGAAGAAAGCAGAAAGGCCCTGCTGCTTCTGAGTTGGACACAGAAGATACAGGAATACTTGGGGTTGTTAAAACCCCAGTGCCTGTGACTGCATCTTACATGTCTAGTAATCATCAAGGCTTGTTGTATTTCATTCTTATCTTGGGCAAAAGTGGCATTTTGGTCTTTGCATGGCCTTAGAATGTGCTGAGCTTCTGCTTCTGACAGCTCTCTTTTCCTGCTCCTCATCAGATTTCTAGATTTCTTGGATTCCATGGGAATGGTGTCCCATCCTTGTGAGCACCTTAAAGACAAGGTCTCCTACATGCTGGCCTCACTTCACTTTCCTTGCTGATGCTCAGAGGCTGTGGGTGGGCATCCTGTGATAAATGCAAGCAACCCTCCCAAACCCAGGGCTGCAGCCAAAGGGGAGGAACTCTGTACTTCCAAATACCAAATGGGGTTTGACATGCAAGTAGAAGAGAGGGTGAGCTGGTGTGGTTTGAGCTTTTTGCTCTGAGTTTGGTTTGGGGAGGCCTGGGGAGGAGTTGGAGTCTTTCAAGATGGAATTTGAAGCAAATGTTGTTGTCTCTCAGTGCCTGGCCAGGTTCTTTGCTGGGACCTGTGGGGGTATTTACTTTAGCTGGGGATTCCAGCTAGTCCTCTCTGAAAGTGATAATTTTTTTAACCCCTGCAAGTTTCCAGTTGACCTTGGGAGTATCTGCCTTACAATACGTTTTCTTACCTGTATTTTTTTGTACTTGGGAGTCCCTGACTGTAGGTTGACAATTGATTCAAAGCCTCTGCTTAAATGGGGAGGTGGTAGATTGTTTTCTTTGAATTACAGTAGGTGTTTGTCAGGAATTATTTTTATGTATTTACCCAATTCCCTTTGGCCTTCTGCATGGAGAGAATTCTGCAGTTAACTGGAAAGAATGAAAATAGATGAGATTCTTCTAGCTCTTTCTAGCAGACCTTTTATCATCTACCTTTCTTTGGAGAAAGGCAACCAAGTTGGATCCATTCAAGATCAATTCAGACCAGTGACAGTCCTTGCATTCACTTTGAATTGGAATTTCAGACTCAGTAAGCAAAATAATTTTACATAGTTTAAAATTAGAATATTTTTAAGACATCTGTGGATCTTTGGTTTATCTCTTAAGTCTGTAAACCTCAGCCCAAAGCGTAGAATTGAAAATGTGAGAGTAGGCCAGCCCTCCAAGGGCCACCTTAGGATACCTCACCTGGATGCCAGAGACCTCCACTGTCTGCATTGTGTCTGTGCTTAATTGAACAGAGAGTCAGTCTTAGGAAATGTTCTCTCTCTAAGCTGTTTGTGGGTCAAAATAGCAAGGTAAAATACTGGATGGTCTCTTTTACTAATCACACTTTATGCCTGCCTGCCTCTGCAGGTGTTTCTACAGAATAGCAAGCCCTTGTTGTTTAACAACTGTGACTCTCTTGCTTAGTAGATAACCCAGATTTTTATGGCAAGGAATGTAGATGATGGAAGGAATTTTGAAGCAGGAGTAAGTTGAACACCTGCCCACAGACCCTGCCCAAGATCTGATTGTCCTGAAGAGTAAGCATGCAAGTCTGAAGCTGGTTTTGCCTCATTTCAGTCATGCAGGTTTAAAGATTGCATCATCTGTTCTAGAGATTCCACCCAGCCTGGTACACTTTGGAGTCTCCCTTCTTTTACTGACCACTGTGGGGAGTGACCCCCAGCACACAAAACCACCTCTTGAAAATTGCTCATGGAGATTTTATCACCTCCCCCCAGAATGATTCTTCACAGTTTGTGTTTATGGTACCTCTTGGCAGAAGAGAATTCTGTGGTAATGTCTTGTGGAAAAAATGTTGGGTGTTTTTCTTTCCCTTCACACAGCCTGATTATTTTGGGCTAGTTTGGGAGTTTTCATGTTTTCAGAGCTGATTAGGAAGAAGACTTCAGAAAAGTAGGAAAATAATCAGTTTTTAGTTCTATGAGAGGGAGTGAAAGCAGAAGCAGGCCCAGGCAGTTATCTGATGGGAGCTTTGCACAGATTTTAATGGAAACATGGAGGTATCTTTTATCAAAAGAGTAAAACTGTGGTCCATAACTGCTGTGTATGTGTGGAACTTCTCTTTGCATCCAATATTATTTTACCTGCCTTTAATGAAAGTTGACTTTGTATGAACCTTGCTGTTGGCACATTCTGAACTTGAAGGGAGTCTCCAGTTGCTGAGTAGAGAGTGCCTGGGTGAGGGAAGCACAGTTTGATGTGAGCAGCATTTACCCCTTTGGTTCTCAGACCATGCAGGGCTGATGGGCTGACAGTGTACATGGAAACACAGACCAACCACAGGTTTATTGAGGTTGGACAGGAGCTGTAAGGTCATCAGGGCCCACTGGGAACCTGACACTGCCAAGTCCATCACTAAACAGTGTCCCTGAATGCCACATCTACGCATCTCTTAAATCTCTCCAGGGTGCAGAGGGTGGGGAAGGTAACAGTGGCTAAAGAATGATGTTGGTTTTGTTCAGCTCCCAATACTCCCTCACCAAAGCCAGGATGCTGCTTCCCCAGCCCCCTTCAGTAAAACATTCAGTTCTTGTCACTCTGAGGATTTCTCTATGACATAGTATTGAGAGAATAGCAGGAAACTTAGGAGTATTAATTCTTATTTTGCTGCCTAAAAGTAATAATCAATAATTTTTACTCTCTCTCTCCTTGCAGGCACGCAAACCAATGGCCTGGACTTTCAGAAGCAGCCTGTGCCTGTGGGAGGAGCAATCTCTACAGCCCAGGCCCAGGCCTTCCTTGGGCACCTTCATCAGGTAAGGGAAGCTCCATCTCAGAGCGGGGCAGGCTCAGGTACAAACACAGCTACCTTGGTTGGTCTGTTCTCTCCTTTGAGTGATGGGGAGTCCTGTCCTGGCACATCTGGGTAGGCCACGTGCTGGAGTAGCACGGATGGGAAAAGTGCTTATGGTGCTCACTTGAGTGCCTGAGGCTGCAGGACATGTCAGGGGAGGGTGAGCCCTCTCTAGAACTACAGATCACCTTCCTGGAGACTTGAGAAGGCATACATTTTGATTTTGTGGCATGTGGTTTTGGAGGGGTTTTTTTTAGTTGTTGGTTGTTTGTTTGGTTTGGTTTCTTTTTCACCTTAGTAGAGATACCAGATTGAAAGGCAAGGTAACATTTCAGCCTTTTGGGAAAGGATTGTATTGGCCCCACAGCTGCCAAGGTTCTGAGTGTGTCACTGTCTAGGTAAAAGTGAGAAGTGGTGTTGAATGGTAGTCAGCACTCTGCTTTGCTCTTGCACATTAACTGCAAAGTTGGTTGTACTTACTAAGCATATCTGGTTTGTGAGGGTTTTTTTTCTTAAAGTTATTTCAATGACCTGTTTGTCAGATGATATTCAGACTTGTAATGCTGTCCCTCTGTTCTGCTGCTGCTGTGTTTGGGGAATCAAAGCTGCACTTCAGATGTAGGCTGAGGCAAAGTGGGGCATCCCCAGGTGAAGAGAAGTAGAAGGGGCATTTTTTGTAGTTTTTTTTATCCATTTGCACTTGATGTATGAAAACAAATGTCCTAATTTCTGTCCCTTCTTCAGCACCAAGTTTAAACTTTCAAATACTGTACCTAATTGGATGACCTTGAATGTTTGAGGTCTGAGGTTGCACAGTTATTGTGGTATAATTGAAGTAGCGAAGCTTTTATGCCCTCTTTTAAGAGCTCTGAGCTGCCGTTTTATTGTCTGGAACATTCCACACGTCCTGTCCCATAATTGCAATTTTCCTCGTAGATTGGTTTATGTAGGACCTGGGGAGTGCCAGGGTTTGAATTTGCTGAGCCAATAGGCTGGTGTGGGGGGCCTTTGTGTGGAGGGAGCTGACTGGTTTTCATGGGTCATCACTGTGTGTTTAACATGCAGACCTCGAGCTGTCCTGCAGCATTTTGTTTGTTTTAGTCTCTGTTTTGTTACATAGATCGACCCAGGACAGTAATTGTGTTGAGCACAGTGCTTTAGCCTGCCTTGGCAATGTATTTATTTAAACAGTTGTCTGGTCCTTTATAATTTCATATTTGATAAAGTGTGATTCATTTCTTTAAATTTAGAGTTCTAAGGGAAATCTCGGGTGTTCTTTTATTCCCCTGCAGGTGTGTGGGAATCCATTGTGGAACTGTCCTCTGCAGCTGTGGCTGCTGTTAGTGGGGTGTTATTCAGCCTTAACACCCCGTGCTCTCCTCCAGGCTAATGCCAAACACGAGGCTGGGGCCAGCATTCAGGAGCAGCTCGGTTTGTCATCTGAAAGTGCTGGTGTGGTGGAAGGGGTGGCCAAAGTGCATTCCCAGAGATCTGCAGGGCTATGCTGACTGTACCTGAGCGAGGGACATTTGGAGTCCTTGGTGTGGGTTTGAAGTCATTTTAAAGTATTATCTCTGAGTGTATTTTTGGATGGCAGGGCAGTGGTGTTTAGGTTATTCTCTGCTGTTAATCTGTGGTGAAAGCTCAGATACCTCACCTGTGTCAAACTGTGTTTTGCTTGTGATGAGGAGGGACTTTGCTGGGAGTGTCTGCCTAGATGGAGAACATGCTTAGGAAGTCTAGTACCTCCATTAGAGAGGTAGGAAGTATTTCCAAGGTGACTTTTAAGGGTTGCCTCTTCAAATATTCAGTTACTAATTTCATGTACTGCATTTTTTCCTGTGCTGGAAAATATACGTACTTTTTGTGTGGGGGCATTTTTTACAGAGGCAGGGGTTCTGCATTTTGCTTTTCTTTATTGTATCCTTACGTGCTGCCTTGTTTCCAAATGAGCAGGGGTTTTCAGACGTGGCCAGAGATGGCATTCTCTACAGGCTGTAACTCTGACCTTTGAAAGTGCTGGTAATTAATTACATAGCATTCCTTCTTTATAACTGGGAGTGCTGGTAGAAACAAGGCGAGACTGATTAAAATCATCTCCACCAAATGAAAAGACAGCATTTGTTGTGCAGAGAAAATCCTTATTAGAGATAAAACAACACTCTTTAAAAATCCCACCTTCTGAGGCATCAGTTTTCCTTCACTGCCAACCCACAAGACCTTCTTTGGACCTGTTAATCACAAACACTGAATTCAAGTTTGGAGTGTACCTGAATCAATACAGCCTTTGTAAAGTGTCCCTAGTCCTGTGTATTGAGATCTTTCCAGGGACTGAGGAGTGCAGACCCTTGAGTGGGCTGGCCTGTGTGTGCTCTGGGCTCTGTGCTGTGCAGGGATTGCTCCTCTGGCATGGAGGAAACTGGGTGAATGCAGGGTTTGGGGTAAGACCCGATCTGAAAGACAAGGAGGATGGTGATTTCTAGAGCCTGATGGCCTTCCCTGAAGCCTGGATTTTTTGGACAGGAACAGGACTAAGTTAGCCTGTCTACCCCACTGTGCTCCATTTCTACTCCGTCCTGGTAATATCCAGATCCCAGGCAGGAATACCTTGTGCAAGAGGTGGACAAATAACACTTGGGGAAGAGGCTTACAGGTCCTTTTCAGCCTGGAGCACAACTCCTATTCCACTGATGGAGGTGTTAGAGGGGCACACAGTGTTCTTGGGGGAGTCTTTGTTGGGACGTGGGCGGGGAGATTGTTCTTTTTGCATTGTCAGTTTTTGTGGATTCTGCATTATTTCATTTCCATTTCTGCACTGTTGTAGGTCCAGCTCGCTGGAACAAGTTTACAGGCTGCTGCTCAGTCCTTAAATGTACAGGTAAAGACAGTTCCCTTCTCCTGCTCCTCCTGGTCCCCTTAGAGATAGTTTGTACCCTGGGATATGTTGCTCTGTTTTTTCAGTCTCACTGGTTTTGCAAGTGGTAGGTATGAAGGAATAGTAGTTTTACAGCTGTAGGTCAGGTTTGTAAGCATTCAGACACTGGAGTTTTTTAAAACAGGCAGTGATCCTAACTTAATGCTGAATTTCAGTCAGAAAAAACCCTTTAAAACTCCAGGCATATTTCATGTTCTTTCATTTATTCACTTATTTTAAACATACCAAGTATTACTTTGCCATTTTTCCTTACTTCTGGTAACTGAATCTGGGAATATAACCTAACATTAACTGTGTAATGTGGCTGGCTTAAATTGCTTGTGTAAATAACACAGTGTTTTGAAAATAAGTCAGAGTAAACGTTGTTTAATAATGTACGTGAGACAACAAAGCTTTCAAACTTTTTTATGATGCTGAGCACTTCAGTGTATCAGTTAATGTTCCACTTCCTCTCAGTGCTATATTAAAGGGGCAAGGGATGCAGTTTTATTGAAAACTGGTTTCAGTATTGCTTGTTATTAAAGAATGTAGGGAGTGCATTACACGAAATGCAATAGAATGTGGGCCCACTTATACATAATAACAATTTGGAAAGAAGAGGAGGTATAGTGACCTTCCTTTCTGAGAGGAAGGAGGCAGAAAATTGCCTTGGTTGCCATGGTAAACTTCCATCCCTGAGAGAGATGTTGGCAAACAGGCTGTATCTCCAGTGCAGAGTGTTTACAGTCCTGCGCTGTAATTATCGCTCGATGACTGGCAGAATTAATCAGAGCCTTTATGTTAATTAGCCTGCTCTGCAGTCCCCAAAACAGGTGGTGGAAAATATGCAAATCTATGCAGAATTTTAATGTTCTGCATAACCAATTTTAATTATCATAAAACTCTCTCCCCCTCTTCCTGCACTTGTGTTTCCTCCCTCATGTCTTCACAATTTCTTCTGTTTAAAAAAACAAACAACCAAACCACAGCAATAAATCAAAATAAACTGGAATCTTTTTGAATAAAGCACTATTCAATTAAATAAATGCTAAACTTTGGTTATTTAAAAGCACTTTATGCAGTATGTATTTTGCTGTAGGTAGTTAAAACTGTGAGGATTTCTCAAAGCAGTTTCATCTAAGCCAACAGGGTGATGACTTAGAGGTGCAGGATGCAGCCCTAGAAAATGGAACCACAGTCTCCTTCCCCTCGTTCCATCCTTCACAATTTTGGGCAGTGGATAATTTGAACAACCCTCCTCTCTGTGTGATGAAAGGCAGCGTCAGCTTTGGCTGCATGGCCTGAAATGGGACCTGGAAATCATGTCCAAGAGTTGCAGGAGAGCCTCGAGCCTCTTTGTTTGGTTTGAACTGCATTACCTGCAGCCCTGTTTGAGCAATGGGAGCTGGGAGGGTGGGCACAGAGAGCCATGGCTTAAACACACTCCTAAAATAAACCCAAGGGCTTCTTGTATGCAGATGAAAGATTTTTATTGTGCACTGTTGAGAGAGCAGTGTTCTACATTAACATCTGTTTTACACTATAAAGAGTTGTATTTTTTTTTGCCTAGTCTAAATCTAATGAAGAATCTGGGGACTCTCAGCAGCCCAGCCAGCCTTCCCAGCAGCCTTCAGTGCAGGCGGCCATCCCCCAGACCCAGCTGATGCTGGCCGGAGGACAGATCACTGGGGTAAGCCTTGCCTGCAGCCACCCTGCCATGGGAGGGGGTCTCATGCCTTGGGCACAGCAGGGAGCTCCAGGGACTGTGGGCACAGAAGGGGTCTTCCCAGGAGAATGAGCAGGATTTAGTGTTTGGGGGTTGGTGCAGAAGTAGTTGCTCTCAAACATCAGCAGCAAAATAGAATTATTTCTCTCTGCCCTCAATACATGTCTTGACTCTGCAGTGGAAGGAAAAGCTGGTGTGTGTACAAATAAGACAGTCACTGATGTGAGAAAGAGGAATTTTTACTGGTTTTTCAAGATTTAAATGAGGCATGGAGAACGAGACTCAATCTCACCAGGTAGCTGGGTGTAGAACAGAATGAAGGGAACTGCTAGTTCTTCTTCTCAAATACATTTCTTTTTAAGTAACTGTGTTAGTACTCCTTAAGCCCATTCAACCCTTCTGGTTTAACCTACCAGTTTTGAGGGGGTTTTAATTGCTAGACTTTGGGAGTAAATATGAGATAATTGCTGTTTGAGACTTTTTGGTGTTTCTGAATTGTTGTAAAGGCTTTCAGTAACTTCAAAAAAAGAGCAAGTTTTGTGAAAGGACTTGTTAAAGAATTAGGGTCTGTGTAATCAGCTTTTCAGTTTTGAGCATTTGTGTGTCTGGGGCAGTTTCTCCAACAATGTATTTATGTTCTGAAGTGTTAGGTTAGATCATCTCTGCACTTGACTGAAATGATATCTTAACTTCAGACTCAATTGTTAAACCTTCTCCTATGTTAGTGTGCAAATAAACAGCCTGTTTAGTTTCCAGTTAACTGCATTTGAAAGCTTTAAAAGTGAGACCTTTTTAATACATTGTTAAAACCTGGCCTATTTTATCATTTTCTGCATTTCCCAAAAATACTGGTTTGTTTTAATTCATGATTGTCTGCTGTAGTGAAACGTTCAAAACACCAGGCCTATGCAGATAGGGATTGTAGTAAATATGGGCATCAAGATTCATTTACATGTAAAGGAGAGGCTGCTGCCACCTGTTCCACAGAGATAATGTGTGTTTGGGAAGGGGAAGGGATGTAAAGTTGCCAACTCCATTCTATTAAAAAAAAAAAAAAAGGCAGATGGGGAGACTTGGAGAGAAACAAATGGAGCTCATGTTCTTTACTTATATCTTAGGGCATAATGGAAATGATGGAATATGGCAGGGATTCATGCTAATGTGCAGCAGCTGGGGTGTTATCAGTTTGTTCAGTGGCCACAGCCAGCATTCCTGCCTCGCATTCATCTGGCTAATCACTCGCTGTTCTGCTGCCTGTAAAGTCCCTTTCAAAGCCTGGCAGTACCGAGTCCTTTCTTTGGCTTGCTGCTTAATTACCTTTCCCAGGAACTCCTGGTAGGGTGGAGGAGAAGGCTCAGGAGTGAGTTGGGTTCTGTAGGTTGCAGGGAGAGCAGCGTGGTGTGTGTGAGGCCTGTGTAGGTGTGGAGGTGGCAGCTGTCCTTGCCCAGGGCTGTGGTCCTGGGACCTCTGGTTACCAGAGCCAGTTAACAGTAGCTAACGAGTGTGTGGCTGGGGTGGTTGCACTATTAATGGCTGTGTTCTCTAACTGTTGTAGCTGACGCTGACGCCCGCCCAGCAGCAGCTGTTGCTCCAGCAGGCCCAGGCCCAGCTGCTGGCAGCTGCAGTGCAGCACTCGGCCAGCCAGCAGCACAGCCAGCAGCACGGCCAGCAGCACAGCCAGCACAGCGCCGCCGGTGCCACCATCTCGGCCTCTGCCGCCACGCCCATGACGCAGATCCCTCTGTCCCAGCCCATACAGATTGCACAGGTGAGCCTGCGGGCCTCAGAGGGGGGACAGCAGCGCCTTGCACTTGCTTTGCACCTTCACATGAAAGCTTGGGTTTGCTCCCTGCTCAATGGGTTTCCAGAGACCTGTCAGTCTTCCCTCACGTGTCCTTGGCTGGGGAGGTTGAACCTGGTAGGGTGCCAGCTGCTCGTGGGTTCCACTGGGCTGCTGGGTGTGTTCCAGAACCTCAGCAGGTGCCATGTTCTCTGAACTTCCCTCCTCGTGGTTAGCTTGGGAAAGCAGTAAAAGGGGTAGAGAAAGGTGCCTGTAGAAATTGCCCTTGTGGAGACCTGTATGGATGGGAAGGGATGCCTGTGTGTCACAGAGGGTGCTTGGCAGGCCCAAATGGTGCTTGGTAGAAGCAGAATGGCAGAGCTGGAGAAAGGCAGTTTGACTTGACAGATGTGTATGCTGTTTTGGCTGGGTGCTTAATGCCCAGAGTTCAGTGACAAAGATGGGCACTCTTGTGTGTCTAGAGACAAACTTGTCTGGAGCTGGAATCTGTCCAGTTTCCTGGCCTGGTACTGCATTACTGTTAATTCTGAAGAAGTACTTGCCAAGGCAGTTCTGCCTACTAACACAAAAAGGATCTCCCTGGGTCTTCCAGGATTGGCATAATCCAGCATAGAGAATGCAGTGCCACTTAACTCTGTGCTCTGTATATGCAGTGTGGACTCCTTAGACTGGTGGACAAGGGTAAATAAATGTACAGCTGAAGCATCTTGACTGCTCCTAGTTGGTGGTTGTGTTGCTCATGCTGAGGTTCATGTTTCCAGAGATTGAGGTTCTCAGCACATGGGATCAGTTTGATTAGTGTGTTGGGTATGTCATCTCCAAAGGTGCTGCTGCTTAGAGAGAGCAGGTTCCTTAAGACTGTCTGGTGCTTTCTGTTCAGGCTGTTTTCTCTTGCATTCACCTGGGATGAAGTGTCTAAAAAGTGAACATGAGGTCTGACTAAGGACAAGAATGGAAATGTCACAATTATCTGTGAAGTCCATTGGTGAAATGTGCAATTCTTTTATTGTGCAAGTCCAGTGGCTGAATAACAGCCTGGCTGTGCTCTCAGGTTTTGGTTAGCTGAACTGATGGGGTGTTGGCTGAGAAGTTCTGACCTCTCTGTCTCTCCTTAGAGAGGCCAGAGTGATGCCATCCCACACTTAAGTGACCAGTACTGATGTGGCCACAGATCCCTCACACTGAGCCTCTTGTTGGACTGGGACAGGTCTTGTGACCAAATATTAACACATCTTCCAGCAAAGGATCTCACTTCACTGCCATGATGTGGAGATGACTAAAGGATGTAGCATGCGAGGAAACTTGTAGTTCCCAGACCCCTCTCTTCCTTCTGTTAAGCCTTTGTAGCCCATAGCACAGGTTTCAAGAAAAGAATGGGATGTCCTTGTCCAGGGAGTGGATGGTGAGCTTCCAACATCTCCCCAGGCATCTATCACAGAGTTCCCACGTGGTATTATGCCAGTCGTTGAACCCAAGTGTACATAATCCACAGGTGTGTGCCTCTTGTCTAAAGATGGAGAGGTCTGCTTTACTGAAGGGTGGCACACTGGAATCTCATATTAACAAAACCTGTACCTTGAACTTGCTGTCTTTGTTTGTCAAAATGCCACCAAGGCAGCAGATACCTTGGAAAGCACCATGGTGCACGTGTGAGATGCTGCTAATCCCACTCCTCCACTGCAGTGGGGAGCTCTGAAAACCTGTGAAGCAGTTACAGTTATTGGTTTGGTACTGGGTTTTTTCTCCAGAATGTAAAAACTCTTCAGAGAGGTGTTTGAGAGGAGTTGAAAAGATCAGGCATGTGCTGTCAGATAGGAACTTCTGAAGGGAGCATTGTCAGATTTGTGCTCGGTGGAGAATACAGGTGATCATGTTGTTGCCACATGGGGAAGAAATTAAAGGTGTACTTGTTTTCTGGCATTTCTAATTACTGAAATGGCTGACTTTACAATTAATTCCTTTTAGGATAGGTTATTTTGATCCATAAATGAGCTTGGTTGAGTCTTGTTAGCTGCTTCTCATGATCAAAGTGCAGGGCATGATTTGTGCAGGTGTTGGATATCATTGAGATCCAGAATTGGATATCATTGAGATCCTTCTGGAGAATCTGTACCATGAGGTTCATAGGTGGGTTACACGGTGCCTTTTGATCCTTCTTGGCACTGATTTGTGAGAGTGCTCAGCCTTGTTTGTGTTGCTGTTGTAAACATATACCTGATTACACAAACAGCTGAGTGTTTGTTTTAATTGATGATTTTCAAATAATTGATTAACTGGCAGGTCTCTGCTGCAGAGGGATTACCATATTTGTTTTAATTAACTAATTGCACTTCTTTAATGTGCACTGCAGTTCACCCAAGGTGGCTCTGCAGCAGCCTGGTGAGAGGCTTGTGCTGCTGCTGCACTGACACAGAACAGTTGTACCAACCTTTGGAGGTCTTTGTAACTTTACTTGTTCCCAGGATCTCTGGTCAGTGTTTATGTGATGCAAACCTCAAAACGACAGAGATGCTGAATTGTAATTAGAGGTGACATTGAATGTAGAACTTCAGATTTTTATTTTTTTCTTTTAAACAAAAATCATCTTTGTGGCAAAATGCAGCTCTTGGCAGGTTATTTTGCAGAGGGAGGAGTTGGATTATTTTGATCTTTCTGAATGGTTAGGCAGCACCAGAAGACATGCATGTTTCCCTGATAGTCTGCCCATCTCTTTCTATCTGCTTTTGCTAGCACAGG
Organism: Campylorhamphus procurvoides; assembly: GCA_013396655.1. Lineage (NCBI taxonomy): Eukaryota > Metazoa > Chordata > Aves > Passeriformes > Dendrocolaptidae > Campylorhamphus > Campylorhamphus procurvoides. The sequence goes on along the minus strand of WBMV01005856.1, from coordinate 223,935 downwards.
GATTTTAACACTGAGGAAAAAATGATCAGTAGGGGAAAATAGTGTCAGGTTTGTTCGTGTGGTTGCTACTGGGAGATTTATTGTATTGGTATAATTAACTAAATAATAAAGCTTTCCCAAGGTAGAAATAAAGTTGGATTTCAAATGAATTTGAAGGGCTGGTAGGGCTATTTAAGTGTGATTAGCCTTGGAGGTATCATTTTCATTTTGCATTGCAGCTTTATATTTCTGTATTTAAACAAGACTTAGCCAACACACCATTTACCAAGGCAGATGCACAGAATAAGATTGCTTATACCAGTTCTCCCTGAGGCCTCAATTTAAAAACAGTTTTCTCATATTAAAGTGTAAGAGCCTGATGATAAGAGCTGTCATGTTTTGGCTGGGTAGCTGATGTTATGAATACAATAGTCTTAAACAAAAAGCTCTCCTCCTCTGATCCTACAGCTCCACTGCTGCTTTCCTTTGTTTTCTCTCTGATGGGGAACTCCATCTCCTGTGGTGGTGCTTCAAGTCATCCAAGATCTGCTTGGTCATCTGGGGCCATTTCATGTGTCTGCTTTTGGTGGGAGAGATCCTCCTCTTGTCTGTTCTTCTGTTGATGCTTTTTCCTCCTACACTTTCTTCCCAACTCCTCCTTTTGTGTCTCTTTATTTGCTTTCCTTCCACCTTCTGTTGCCACCCTTGGTCAGCTTGCCCTGCTCCTCCCATTTCTGCTTTTAGCTCTGCCTGCAGTCCCACATCCCATTCAGGGTGAGCCCCTCTGTGCTGGAAGATGGGCACAGTCTGCCCAGGTAATGACCAGCCAAGCACTGAAAAGTGAGGAATGAGGGAGGAGAGGTCCATGTCGTGTTGGGTTCCAGAATGAACAGGTTTTGTTAGCAGTGCTGACCCATGTGGTGTTATGGTATGAGGAAACAGGGAGTTCCAGGGAAAAACTGGAGCAGTTATTTCTCCCTTTTTAGAAAGGAATTTGGCTTCAGTTTCCTAGGAATGGTTGTATTACTGCTCAAACTTTCTGAAAGCAAATGATACCACTGACTTTCAAAACACTTTGTTGTGCTTGTGGGCACTTCTCAAAATGCCACCATTCCCTTATAAAAGGGAAGTTTCCATTTCTTAGAGCCTTGCTTGGCCAGTCCATCTGGGGTCTGTGGACCATATTATTGAACTGCAGGCTTTGGACTTAACACAACTAAGTTGCCCAGCTGATTGATGGCCAGTGTCTGTGTAATGCAGGTTAAGTAGTTGTTTTCCTATAATGCATGTCTATGGTCTCATAAATCAAGGGACTCCCTATTTTCTTCCTCCTTAGTCTTCCCTTTCACCCACTGACACTCTCCACCCCTCACCCCCAAAAGGGGATTGGTGCAATTCTGAAGTTATAGTTCTAACAGATTTAAAGTAATGTGATATACTTGTCTCCTTTGGTTGGTTTGGTTCAGTTAGTGGGAGGCTGCAAGTATGGAAAGTATTTGCTGGATGAGTGTTTTGAAACAGCTTCTTCTTGGAAAGATGGAAGAACTGTGCCTGTGTCTAGATGGTTTTCATGGATTGGCACTGTGCTGTTGGCTGACTCCACAGTGTGCTGCACTTCTCAGTTCCAGCTGCTCCTGTTACTGTCCTGTTGGAGGAGATGGAAGGAAAAGGCTCTGGGTGGGGGGAGCAATGTTTTTAAGCAGCTCTGGGTATTTTCATTCTCCAGCTAAATGTCAATTTGAAGCATTTTTCTTGAAAATCCAGTTTCTCAGAGATTAGCATTTTATGTTGAGACCAGTCATTTAATTATAGAAAATTAATAGTTCTGAATGGTTTAAATACATGAAAGTAGGGTTCTACAATAAAGCAGTGATTTGGATTATTCCTTTTAACCTTTAATTATAGTCATATCTATTAAGCTTATTGTAATTTGTTTCAGAACTAATCAAATTTATTTATTTATTTATTGAGTTAGCAACTTTCTGAAATGTGACCTGAAGGACCAGTGTGCCAACAAGGAATCTGTAATATTCTGCTTTTCTGTTGTTGATTCAAATGGTAATTGCAGATTGTTGTTATAAACAAAAACAGCTCCCAGCTAAAATGCTTGATTTGTAGCTGAGTTGCATCCTCAAAATACAAGTTGGAGAAGTCTGGGTGCTGATAAGGCTGAAGCATTTGAAAATTCCTGCATTTGGGGTGGGGAGATGGATTGGTTGGTTGGTTTGTTTATTGCTTCTTGTTTTGCTTGGGTTTTAAAGCAGAACAGGGCTGGAAATAGTTTGCTGGGTTATTTAGTAAATAACTTTGGGTTTATAAAAAACAATGCATTTCAGATTGCCTTTCTAAAGGATATTCAGTAGCTGGACTGCTGCTGTGTTTGGCATCCACTTTTATCTGTAAATGTTAGAGTGTAAGTGGCTGATAGGAAATCTGGTTACATTGGGAGTTGTGGCTGACTTACATGTCTAACACACAGCTCTTTCTTTTCTTTTTCCTTTATTTCTTTTTGCTTTTTCCTTTTTATTTGCTCCTTTCTCCTTTTTTTCCCCCTCTTCCCTGTTTCCTTAAGGATTTGCAGCACTTGCAGCAGCTTCAGCAGCAGAATCTCAACCTGCAGCAGTTTGTGTTGGTGCACCCAACCACCAACTTGCAGCCAGCACAGTTCATCATCTCACAAACACCGCAGGGCCAGCAGGGTAAGTGTCTCTTGCCAGCACAGCAAATCATACATGGCTTTGTTAAAGAGGAGAAGTGTGACTGGGGTGGTTCACACACCTTCACTGACTGTTGGTATCCCTAGGACAAACACAGGATTGCAGTTTTAATGGGTTGTCCTTTTGTTGGTGTTAGAGCTCAGCCTTGTCTAAATGTGGTGTAGCTCCCTTCTCAAGGAGCATCAATCCAGAGAGCATGTCCTGGCCACATTGGTTAGCAACTTCTTGGCTTCTTGGCAAACACTGCAGCACCCCAATTCTGGGGGCAGGCTCTCAAGAAGCAAGAGTGCTGGGAAGACAAGCTGGAGATGACAACTCTTCAGAGCTCAAAGGCAGAATGCTATGAGGTGTCTTGGCTGTCTGGATTAGGTCAGTGCTCAAAGGGCTACACAATTCTGCAGCTGTGTTGTGGGTTATCCCAGTAATCCATACAAAGAAGCAGTGCCCAGTGCAGCTCCTCAGCACCCACTGACCCATGGCCAGCCAGTTCCAAGCAGTGGCCCCAGCCTTCCTTTCCCTCTTGGTTTATGTCCTGAGCATGAGACCAGGTGGTGTGGGATGTCCCTTTGGCCAGGTTGGGTCAGCAGTCCTGGGTCTGTCTTCTCCCAGCCTGCTAGCTGGGGAGAGGCTGAAAAGTCCTTGGCTTTTTAATGCTCAGTAACAACTAAAACATCAGTGTGTTATCAACTTTATCCTCATGCTGAATCCAAACCACATCACTATATCAGTGACTAGGAAGAAAATTAACTCCCTCCCAGGCAAGCACAGGACAGACAGGGAAAAGATTACAGGGTGAAAAGTTCTTGTGGCAGACTAGGAAAGTACTTAAGGCTAAAGTGGGGTACAGTGAATTGTGCCATTAAATGAAATCCTAATTACAGCTTGGGCAAAGAGCTGGAATGCTTGATTTGTGTAACAGCTCTTCCATAAGTATTTTGGGGATACACTGGGTGTGCCAAGGACAGAGCAGGGCAGTGGGAGGTGCTGGTGTGCAGGAGCTGTGGTGTGAGAATGGCTGTGGTGCAGTTGCAGTGCATCCCAGTGCTGACTGCAGCCTGTCTGTGCAGGAGCTGTGGTGTGGGAATGGCTGTGGTGCAGTTGCAGTGCATCCCAGTGCTGACTGCAGCCTGTCTGTGCAGGAGCTGTGGTGTGGGAATGGCTGTGGTGCAGTTGCAGTGCATCCCAGTGCTGACTGCAGCCTGTCTGTGCAGGAGCTGTGGTGTGGGAATGGCTGTGGTGCAGTTGCAGTGCATCCCAGTGCTGACTGCAGCCTGTCTGGGGATGCCCATGGAAAGCTGGGCTCAGCCATGGCCCTTGTGCTGATACACTCCAGTGGGCTTGCCTTCCTCCTCTCTGCTCTACATGGACTCTACTCACTTGTTCAGGGCTGGGAATCCAACGATTGTTGCTCAAAAGGCAAATCCTGTTATGCTTGAAGAGCCCTCCAGAGCCTGGCTGGCCTGTAAAGCAGCTCTTTGCACCTCATTTTCTTCTGCTCCTTTCAATGTTTTCATGCACCATTCCTTCTTATGTGCTATGACTTGGGGAGAACCTGGCTCTCCATTATGCTGAAGCCCTCTTACTGTCTGACTGCTCTCACATTTGAATAAAGGGTTAGTCAAAATTAACTTCCTTTTAACAGGACTTGATTTAGGAGGGATTTTATACCAGCACTGGTAGAAAATGGCTCAAATGTTGTTTGTGGAAGCATTTAGTGATGTATCATTTTCTTAAAATGAAGCAGAACTTAGAGATTTAACATACTGCTCTAGAAAAAATCAAACCACCAAAATTTAGTTCAAGGAGTCTTTAAAATAGCTTTTTTTTTAAAAAAAACCCCAACAAATTCTTTTAAGGAAACAGCAAGCACAAAAGCATTGTTTTGAAAAACTCATTGGTATTAATGTCTGCCTACATTTTTCAGCTAAATTCTGCTGGTTTTCTAAAATATCTCTGAAGGTGCTTCACAAAAAGGAATGATAACTAAGAGAAGCAAATTGTATTTATCTGCCAAATGAGTTGTTTGTATTATAGAAAGGCAGGAAGGCTTTTTGGTTTGTTTAAAATCTCCTGAAGTGGAATAACTCCTCGAGGAGGTTTTCCCAGTACCCTTCTCAGGGCCCATCTGTAGAATTCTTCCTTCTCTGCAGTGTCAGCCTTGCCTGTTGCTGTGCCCAGTGCCAGTGTGTGCAGGAACACTGGGGTTTGCTGTGTGAATGTGCAGCCAGGACAGCTGGAGAGCTCAGAAACAGAGGAGGATTGGGGTGCTGAGTTCTGCCCATGGGCCATTAGTGCATGACAGCCTTCCAGCCTGAAAGGCTTGGCTGGGTCTCATTTTCCTTCATGAGCACTCCATGAGAGAGCAGCATGGATGTCATAATGCCCCTTGTAGCACTTTTGGGGATGGCGTTTTTGCAGTATTTCACAGTTATTATTGGGTGATCTCAAACTGCACATTATTATTTATGAGGAAGATTGAGAAGGTGTGTATTTTTATTTGGTTATTTGCTGTTGCAGCTGACTTTTGCATGTTGTTCTTGTCCTATTGCTCCATTACTCAACTTCATAAAGTCATAAATATTCTGAGGAAACCAGCACAGAGTTTTCTTCAAAACCAATGGCATTAAGGTTTCTTTTGATGCCTCATTGGTACTTCATGGAGCTTTTTATATATACATTTAATAACTAACATGAAAAATTAGATTTATGTAGAGATTATGTATTCTGGAAGAAAGGTGTTGCTTTACAGACTGTGCTGTGTATTTTGTGTGTGCCATGGAGTCATAAAAATGAGGAACACTTTAAAATGAGAAGAGTCTTCCTTTTAACACACACATTTGAGCTCCCAGCAGCAGGTGTGACATTTCCTCATAAATCCACTGCCATATGTTTAATGCAGCCACCTTCCTTTTCCAGCTGATTTCTGGCTGTTTGGTGCTTACATGAACCAAAAGTTTAGTTTTTCCTGGCTGCTAATTGGTAACATCCTAACTGAAGGAATTGTTTCAGCCTCAGCAGTTACACAGGAGATTGAATGGAAAGAGAAATTTGGAACAATTTCTTATTCCGAGTGACTCTTGCCCAAATTATTGTTAAAGTCAGAGGCAGAGACTGTAATGTCTTTATACCTCTTGTATCTCTTCTTGTATCTAATAGATCTGTCTCTAGAATAATCAATTCAACATCCCTTACTACAATTATAGCTGCTGCTTAGAAATATTGCCCTCATCAGTGACTGTGTTCACCTTTCTACTTGGGAGATGTTGCCAATAAAAATCATATCAGTAAAAATCTGAATGGAGAGGGGAATTGCTGCTGCATTTAATATAAATTAATCTTGCAAAGAGAAGTTGTTAAGATCTCAGGAAATACTGTATCATTGTCAAGGAGATTTAGAAATAGTACTTAGTTAAAAAATATCCAGAAAGGCAAATATGGAAGCCAAGCTACTAATTCCCTTTAAACATTGAAACTGGGCCTACCCATTCTCAAGTTATTGTTGTTCATTATTAAAGACCTTGTTTATGATGTATTTTTTTATTGCAAAGTTCCCTGGGATGGTGATAGCAGGCCAGATCCAGCCCTGTTCCCCTTTTCTGTGGGTCCTGCAGGCTCTGAGGCTGCACTTCCATGAAGGCTGGTGTAATGGCTCTGACTTCCAGGACATGTCTGGGAGAAGAGGAACAGCTTGGCAGAGATAAAGCAGTCAAGTTCTGAGATGAAAAAATTCACTCTTTAGGGAGATCAGTTAGGAATGAATTATGTATGATTCTTCTGGGCCAACTCCTTTAAAATTATGCTGGAAAAGTCTGCGCTTGAATGTTTGTTTTATCTTTGGTTTAATTTTAGATAGTAAGAACTGAGCCCACGATCAGTCCTTGGGGACTGGTGGCTGGCAGGAAGAATTTTTTGGCTTGGACCATCATTCATGCTGCTCATAGACATTACAAGAAAAATGCTAAATGATGGTAGATGCATTTCCTTTAACTATTAGAAACAATGAAATACCTTTGAACTCTCATACTTGTGCACAGATCTTACCTCCAAGCAGTCATTCTGTGCTCTTTAGCAAAAGTGTCACTGCTGGGAAAACATCCTCGGGGGTTTCCTTGGAGACCAGAAGTCACAAAAGGACAGTGCTAATTACTCTGATTGCAGTTGCCAGACAAGTCAGTAACTTGTAATCGATTGTGCTGCCAGTGGAGCAGAGCTCACCTGTGGTCACTGTCACTGCCCTGGGGTTTGTGTCATTGCTGGGCAGACACTGCGGTGTCACTGGGATGGGTTTGCTCCTTTCTGGTTCAAGCTGTCAGTTACAATTCCCTGTCCCAGGTGAAGGTCAAAACCTCTTCATTGGAGGTGACTGGTCACTAATTGGTATTTAAATTTGGGCAGCCAAAATCCTCTTGTAAGTGAGCAAGTGTGTGCACTGTAAAAAGCCCCGTGGAGCTGTAGTGGGAGCTGCCTTGGAAGTCCCTCCAGCAGCTCTGTCCCCTTGCTGGGCTTTTCAGAGGCACAGCTGGGGTGTGTTGGTTGTGTGTGCAGAGCATTGGCAGAGTGGTCTGTGCTGGGCTGTTATGGTGCATGAGCAGCTGCCTGGATTCACTGGGTCTTGAGAATTTTGATAGCAACACATTCTGTTTAAAATACATATTCAACTCTCTGTTAAACAAACCCCCAGTACCACTGTCAGAAGGCAATCCTTCTGTAGTTGTGTGTCCCTTACTGAGGATTCATTTCCTCCTTCCTACCCACGGGGGTCCCTCTTTTTATGTCTCCTGTACCCTTAACCTCGACTAAAACGTCCAGTTTCTCACTCAGTATTTAGCAAGTCCTCAATTCCAGTGTCCTTTGGCTGTGTTCTCTCTCCTAAGAGGTAGATCAGGCAGCTGATGCTGTTGAGTTTAAGTGGCACTTAGTTGGTGATCTGTCCTCTGAGTGGCACCGTGTCCATCTCTTGTCATTCCTCCTCGGGTTTAGCAACTTGCTGTGTTGGAGGTGCCTCTGCAGTGGAAGTTTAATTAGTCAGGTTCTTAAAGTGTTGCAGTGGAAATTCATAGTCATAGCCAGGAGTTACCTAAAAAATAGCAGTTAGTATTTTTCACAATAAAATTGAGTGACTTGACTAACAATAGGTATGTTTTTGTCAAGATTCTATCCCTTAAAAAATATATACCTTATTGTATTAAAACTACCAAAAAAATCATATAGATTATGGTTAAAATATAGAGATGCAAGCATGTGTTTGAGTTTCCTCAGAGATTTAATAAACTATGCAAATAGTGGACTGTTAGAGAATTTATTTTTGGATTGACAGCATGTTGTGTATATTGATTCCATCAGCTGCAAGTCTTCTAATGTTGTCACCTTTCCATAGTAGCAGGTTTTCCTGTATTCAGTGCAGTGTTTATTGTATTTGTTCAAATTGAGCAGTATCCAGGATCTTCCCTGAGCTTCAATTCCAGTTGTGTTCCCCAAAGGTGCCCGCTTTATTTGACCCAGGAGGAATTATCTAGGCTTGTTGGGTGGTCTGGTGTGGTGTGCTTCAGTTTGCCAGCAGGAAGTGTCCTCCTTGTTAGGCTGGCGTAGGGTGATGGGGAGAGGAAGGAGGGGGATCAGGGAGCCAGATTTGGGGCTTTGATTAGTGGTCAGTTGTTGAATTTGCCCTCCTTGGTGCTCGGTATTTTTATATGACTCTGATTCCTGTCCAGCTGTTGGGTATCAGAAAAGATGTCCCCAAAATGTGCATGCTGAAAGGGGCAGTAAATGATTCCTGCACACAGCCCATGGCAAACCCTTTGTGCAGAGGAGACTGACCCACACTGCTCTGTCTCACCCTCCTGCCACCACACACACTGCAGGAACACGCAGGGGAATTCCACAAAGGCTGGAGCAGTGTGTGCAGGGAGGAAAGGAAAGCTTGCCTCTCAGATATCTGGGGACTTTCCATCCTTCAGCCAGAGCCTTGTTTCACCTCATTTCCTGTGTTAGTCCCTTTCAATGCCAGTGCAACCCCCTTTTGTCTCCGCAGGTCTCCTGCAAGCGCAGAATCTCTTAACGCAACTACCTCAGCAAAGCCAAGCCAACCTCCTGCAGTCTCAGCCAAGCATCACCCTTGCCTCGCAGGTCAGCCTCACTTCTGCTCTGCTTGGGTTGTTCTGGGGGGATTGAGACTCTGCCCAGGGAATGGACCCTTTGTGGTAGTTACCTGAATGGGTGGTGTCTTTCTGGATAGCTCAGTGTTATCGTTCCCAGCCCAGCGTACCTGTTTCCAGGCTTTAACCTCCTAAATCTTTATTTTTAGCAGGAAATTTTTGTGATTATTGATACATTGAGCTAATGGCAGTAGAGCATTGTTTGATTTCCTGTTAGGACATTTCTGGGGCAAATTTGTGAAATTCAGAGGAGCAAGGTGTGGGCTGCCTAAAAACCTCAAAAAGAGGAATACTGGCAAGTCCCTTTCTGAAGATTGCAGTGATGATCTGTCTTTACTGTAGTGCAGTTATTTTGGTATCATTGCTAAGGCATTGTCAGTCTTACCAGTTACCATCTGTGAAAGTGAAGAGATTGTTAGAAATAAAATATTAAAATGCTCTATTAGATATTTATTAAAATGTTAGAGCTCTCTGGTTAAGCTTTCAGACTGTAAGGAAAGCAGTTTAAGGTTGCACATGCCTGTAAATTCAGTTGTGCTTCGCCCTGGGTTTTACTGTGCAGTTCAGTTCCATGCCTGCATGCTGTTTCTCAAATGCCATGGTATATCATACAGCATCTTCCTGCCAACTTGGTTACATATAAGGGTTTTCTAGTCTGCAATAACATGTCTGAGTCTATCAGAGCCTTAGAAAACTGTATTTTCTATTATACCACCTGTAGTATTTTTCATGCACCTTGTGGAAAATGGAATTTGTCCCACCTCTGTAGTTCATGCCTCAGTTAGCAGCATGATTCCTGGCTAAAAATTACAATTGGATTAAAAAAAATATTAAAATACTAATAAAAAACAAATTATGTAATGTGGGTGGAATCAGTAAAGTCATATTGCAGTAATTACCCACTCTGATTAATGTAAATTAAAAAATATTAAAAACCTTTAAGTGTGCCACACGTATCTGCAATCCTAGAAGGATCATATGTGATTGCATTATTTCTCAAGTAATGGCATTATAGCTCTTGCCCTCCCTCTCCCATCTGCTGTGCACTGCAAAACACTGCACTAACCCAGGAGAAAAGCAGCATAGGGGGCTGCAGAAAGCCCCAGCTGTCTGGGGGCCTTTCCTTTGAGAAGAGCTTTTCCTGGGCCTTTGCACTGACTTTGCCTACAGCTGTAGTGCTGCACAGACCTGAGGCTGCTCCTGCAAAATCAGCCTTTTACAGAGGAGAGAAATGTGGCCTAAAAGGGACTCTTTCTGCACGTTGCCTTTGCTTAATTTCTCCTGTCCCCAGTAGGTTCATTGTTGTTGTTGAGGCTATCAATGGAAGGGTTAGAGGTGGAGCTGATGTTTTTGTGGTGGGAGAGTTGAGTCAGTCCCAGGAGATGGCACTGGAGGAAACGTGCCATGTCTGCTGCACCTCTGTGTGCTCACCCTTCCAGGGTTAAATCAGGACTCACATCTTCTGGGCTGATGGCAAAATTCAATTTTAAAATGATTAAAAAGGGATGAATGCTGAGCTGTCCATAGATGATAGAAGGATATCAAGTAGATCAGTGAATATCTCTTACTTTTCTGTAATTGCTTATGACAGAGCCCTTAAAAGGCTCTCGTAGAGTTTTCTGGATTGTGATTGCTCCTCCTGGAGAGAAACGTAAATAAATGGAAGGAGCTTGGAGATTGCAGGAAACGTCCAGTTCATTGGTCCTTTTCACAAGAACACTCCGTACCCTTTCTGAATTTTACTTGTTGGTGATGATTATTGTTCTAAGTCTGACTTTCCTCTCTGTGTCCACAGCCAGCAACCCCCACACGCACAATAGCAGCGACCCCCATCCAGCCCCTGCCCCAGAGCCAGTCCACACCAAAGCGCATCGACACGCCCAGCTTGGAGGAGCCCAGTGACCTTGAGGAGCTTGAGCAGTTTGCCAAGACCTTCAAACAAAGACGCATCAAACTTGGATTCACTCAGGTGAGACTGGGGCCCTCAGTGCCTGCCAGTGTGCAACCCCAGGGCTCAGCTCGCAGGTCTGGAGGGAGGCTGCAATTCCAGCCTTTCCTGGGAGAACCTGCTTAAGGAGGGTTATGCTCTGGCCTTTAGGGAGGGGGTTTCTAGGAGAGAACAGCAAAAGCCATCCATCCATCTGACTTCCCCGTTGGTTTAAAGCATAGCCATTTTCCCAGCAGGGGCAAACGTGCATTTACCAGCTCCAGATGTCATTGCATGTGCACTATTCATTCCATAGGATGTGACATGAATGGGACAAAGCACTTTAAAGCTGCCTTCAGAAGTACAAAGTTCCAAAAATCATACAGCACAATTAGCTGCTCTGTGTGTTTAAAAAGTGTATCACATCTGTGCAGTTGCCTTGGCTGTCAAAGGGGTTTTATCTCTCAAGTGTATTTTCCTATTAAACATCAATGATTTCTGTATTTAATGCTTTTGCTGAGGTTCCTAAACAAAACCTGAAAGGACTGTCACCTTTGAAGTTTTCTCCTTACAGAGGTGAACTGGAGTTGTGGTTTGTTTTCATTTGTTTAAAAGCTCAGAAATGCCCATAGAGCAGAAGAAAAGTAATCTTGTACATAGCCAAAAAGGATTGAATGAGGAGTACAATTAAAAGTACAAAGTGATGTTCTGTTATTCTGTTGAAGGAAAAAGCTGCTTGAATCCAAGAGTCCTTTCGTATTAATATTAAAATTAGTTTCCCCCTCCCTGCAAAATTCAAATACCTGTCCAGGTAAACAGTTAATTTTGGCAGGGGTCTGTGCTTAAGCATAAGCATGTTTTTGCTAGAAGAAAGGGCATGCAAAAATCACAGTATTTGAGTGTCTGAGCTCAGAGCAGTCAATCCAACATAGGTGTTTTGTTCTGCCCCGGAATAAGTACATCTACTGTAGCTGAGAGGATGTGCTGAAGTCACATTATTATTTCTCTGGCAAAGTCTTAAATGTTTGAAAAATCCAAGTTCACAATGAAAGTTCCTGACAGCATCTTAATTATAACTGCAGAACAATGTTCTTAGTCCAGTGAGGTGCATTTGGTGGCGTGTGTGCCTCCTTCCCTCCGTGCTTTCCACTAGAGGGAGGCACAGAAACACAAGTGATGGACACACACAAAAGCTCGAATGGAGCACAGCAGAATAGAGTCACATACAATAGCTTTCCCATAGCCTGGCTGGGGAGGTTCATGGAGATCTCTCCTTATTATGTTCCATCTGCCCTCCTGTGAGATGATTAAAAGGCTCCACTAGACTTTTTAAGTTATATCCTAACCCTTCTTTATTGACTTTGTTGTGAATTTTCATGGTGAGGAAAAATGAGCACAAGTGCTCAGGTTTACATGTCAGTATTTGCTTTTGAGATTAAAAAAGGGGAATGTTGAGAATGTGGTAAAATGGCATTTGGTCATTCCTGTCCCACTCCGAGTTGCCATGTGTGTAATTAGGCTGTTCTAATAACTTCTACCTAATGGCATAATTGGATGATAATTAGAGACCCCGATTACTTTGGTTTCCTATGGTTGGGATAAATAGACTGCCTTTCAGAGGAGAAAAGAAATCTATTTCCAGTGGCACTGCAAGCCTTTTCAGACTCACACCACCCCTGCATTTCAAACATAATTGTAAGATTTAGTTTGCATTGCAAACTAATCACTCTCTACACTCTGTCCTGTGAACAATATAACAGGTTTTGAATGTCAGCAGTTCTGTCTCTTGGCCCACCCTGAAATCGGGTGATGGATTTCAATCCCCTCTGTTTGTTTTGCTCAGAAATATCTCATGTTTGCCATGCAGGACCCATGAGCACACTGCACCTTAGCACTGCTGCAGGCCCAGTTGTGACTAATGGATTGGTGCAGATTCCAGCTATGCCAGGGTACAGTTTAGACAATGTTATTTTTATTCTGTAAGAGGTGTTACCTCTGCTGCTCTGTCTGAGCTTCTTAGCAGAGCAGCACACACAAAGTGATGGACCTTCTAATCAGTTTCAGTTCATTAGCAGAGCCTCATTCAGCCCCCAGAGCAGATCAGGTGTGTGTGCAGTGCCTGTGACCCTGTTCCAGCTGTCCTTTCAGTGGTCCTTCCCAGGATATCAAATTCTCATCCCTCTATGTAGATCCTTTGCCTACAGCTGAAGTGCTGCCACCTTTTGGTATTGACAAAGAAATGGCCAACTATTCATTTGAAATCAGGTGGCAAATGTTAGTAAGAACAACATAAATAGCAGAATTAAATTTAGTTGGGGGACTGGAGCAAATTTCATAACTCTTCCCTGCCAAGACATAAATCAACTTACCTCTAAAATGGTTTACATAGCCAGGTTTTCTTCTTCATAAACCCTGTAGAGCATCCCCATTCCTCCTCTTGAAATGATTTATGAGCTTTAAAATGCACAGAATGCTGGCATAGATAGAGGTGTAACTGTGAGTTCCCACAGTTCCACGTGGTTGCTCTGATTGAAGGGCACGCAAACCAATTGTTCTGCTCCTCTTGTAGGAAGGAAATTGGGGTTTTTGCACAACCTGCACAATTCCCGAAGCTTATGGAGGGCTGTTTTCTTCCTCCCTTGTGTGTGGCCCCTCTGCATGCTGTGGGTGTGCTCATGGCAGGCTGTGGGGGTGGATCTGAGCTCCAAGGAAGGCAAGCTTTACGCACAGTCCAACTAACCCTTTGCAATTAAACTCCACTAACCATGCTCAGCTTCTCAGGCTCTTCCTCCTGGCTTCTCAGACTGCATTTGGGGCTAAACAGCAAAAATCTAAGGAAAACTACTTTAGGCAAAACAGTAGACTTGAAATATAAATACCCTTTTTTCAAAGGGCCAGACCTTCCAGCTTTAAAACAAAGCAAGAAAATGCTGTGGTGTTTTTAATGGCCACAGTCAGGAATAGATTGATTTTTTTTTTTCTCTTAAACAAGACTTTTTCAAACTATATACTACATAAATATATTTATTAGGATAAGCAGAATGTCTGATAGCTAGGTAAAACTGAGTTTTGAAAAGCAGTAAGAGATATAAAAAGATGAGCATCTCTTTGTAAATCTCCTGGATAGCTTTTTGGCAGATGGGTAATGATAGCCAAGACTGCAGTTAATCATTGTTTGAAATGGTTCAACTTCTTGTCTGCTTTGAAATGTGTATCTGTTGGGGAAAAGTTTGGCTCAAACCTCAGAAGATACTAAAGGTTCAGATAAGAATATTTCTGCATTTATTTAACTGTGACATGTGTTTGCAGAGATCTTGTTCAAGAGTATTTTCTGGTAATTTGAGAACATGAATTCACTGCATTTCTGCTTATTTGGACTTTTCTTCTTCTGTGTAAAATATGCAGAAACTTAAACCTTCTCCTAAAGAGAGCTTGGCCTTTATTTTATTTTAAAGAACTAAGAGGAAAATGACAAGATAATATCCAGTGGAATGTGGTGCTCAGTGATAATGCTAAGGAGACAAAGCATGAGGGATTTCCTGGAAAGAGTTACCTGGTTAAACTGAGCGAGGTTTGACGTTTCTCTCTATTGCTTTAGCATGAGTCTGGAACTGAACTCCCACACAGCAGTGGAGGCACCAGGAGAGCACAGGAGTGTGACAGGAGTCCTTGCTTGGAAGTGCCTGTGTCAGTGAATGCCTGTTTTCTCTCTCTTTGTGCAGGGTGATGTTGGGCTCGCTATGGGCAAACTCTATGGAAATGACTTCAGCCAAACTACCATCTCTCGCTTTGAAGCCTTGAACCTCAGCTTTAAGAACATGTGCAAGTTAAAGCCACTTCTGGAAAAGTGGCTCAATGATGCAGGTGAATGAGTCTGTGTGTTTCTTCACCAGCCGACCCAAACCAGTAGGACTCTGAAATCCAAGGGCTTGCTTTGTGCCCTTATGGTTTTATGAAGCCACCAGTCTTTGTAGCTGTCCATGGGACAAGCAGTCATGTAGGAATAAGGTCCTTCCTTCCCTTGCCATGTGCCTGTGTGCATCCAAACAGTTCCAGTGTAAACTCCCAGAACTGTCTTCTGCAGACAGCAATAATTGCATGGGATGAGGTACAAAGTGTGTCATGGTTTTCCTCCCTCATGTATGTTAATGCATATAACTTCTAATCCTCTCCTAGCTTTCTTTTCCAGATGTGTGGTAGGGAGAGGTTTGCATGATTTGTTGTGTCAGTAGGCAGAGCTTATTGCATCCATCTCCTTCCACACCCCTATGTGCATTCTTTTCCTCTCTCTCAAGGGTCCATATAAATAGAAATACTCTCTTTCTCCCCTTAGGAAGGGTTTTTGGTGGGTTAGGTTTTGTTTTCCTTCCCATATTATTTTTATTCTGGGATGTAAGTTATTCATTATGCCAGTGTTGGTAGTGATTTTTTTTTAGCTCCCACTGGCAAAAGGAGCTTGTATGGTAGTGGTAGGAGTTAGGATAGAAAAGGTTCAGGAGCTCTGTCAGCCAGTTTCTTCTTCCAAGTCTGCAACTGTACAAAGTAGAAAACTGCTGGGTATGTTGAACAGATGGCAGGGATGGTGTGTGCCTTCCTGTTTCTGCCTAAATGGAGAGAGCTCGATGCTGGTGCCTGCAGTATTCTCTGAAATCCTGAAAGTAATTGCATGCAGTGTTGAAATTCATCCTGCACTGAGAAAAGGAAGTGTCAGTGGTGCTGACAGGGGTTATCTTTGGGTATCTAGAGCTGTGATAGGAAACAAGTGTCTCCACACTGAGTGCTTTAGTCCACAGGCCAGTGCTGCAAGGAGTGTCAGTTTGCTTTCCCTCCTAGCCTGAAGGAATACTTGGATCTGCCAAGTTCAGTGAAGGACTAAACAGTGCTGAGGTCCTTCACAGCTTGGAAGTGGGGAACCATTGTCTGGGGTTCTGACTCAGTGCCATGGAAACGTGGGGAAGGCTGCTTGTTTTACCTTTAGGTGAAAGCAGGCAGGAGGAGCATCCTGATGGTTCCCAACATTGCACGATGTGGGAGTGTTGCAGAATTTATTGTCACAGAACTCAGCTTGTTCTCGGGGGTTTTCAGTCTGAGGAGGGGTTGCAGCACATTTACAGGTGCCTTACTGGGGAAAACAAACAACCACCAAGAAAATACCTGCCCATTTGAGTGTACCATAATGGTGTTGGGTATTGTGAATTTAGACATCTGCTTCCCACCACAAACCCCAGTGCAGTGAGGGAACTCCAGCCCTAATTAATAATTTGGTTTAAGTTCCCTGCTGGAACATGCCTGTTGGTTATATTGCACCTCCTGCTCCAGAGTGGAGTGAAGTGTTCTCTCTGTGCTCCTCTGTGAAGCCAAGAAGACAGGATTGGGGTTAACAGCTAGAGCCCTGCTGAAGCCAAGGAGGGGGAGCTGCTCCCTGTGCAGACTGTTGGTAGCACTGAGAGAATGTCTGTAAGATGTCCAGAGAGAAGAGACTGAACACTGTGGAGCTGACTCTGAACTTATCTTCCTCTAGTGCACTGCAGAGTGGGTGAAAGAAAGTTCAGGCTGCTCAGATTTTTTTCATAATTGCCTGTGACTTTCAGCTGTAGCTCATGGATATCAGTTACTGCCTTTTTTCTTTATCCTGGGACTTGCAGTGAGTGAGTGTGGAGTGCGGTGAGATATGGGAGACAGACTTGGAATAGCTGCTATAAAAGGGATATTGTGGTAACAAACAGGAGCATGGCTCTGGGCTTACTTGTAGCTTTTTAGTTTCAAGTATATGTTGTCATTTGTAAATACAATGATTAATGCATGCAGTCTTCATTAATCTCTTTATATCTGGAATAGATAGAAAGTGGGTCTTACTATACCTTGCACAGATAAAGAACAGTTGCATTAGACTGCACTGCATTCAGATGCAATCTCCTGATTTGTGCTACTGTCTTCTTTTCCAGAAAACCTCTCATCTGATTCAACTCTCTCCAGCCCAAGTGCCCTGAATTCTCCAGGGCAAGGGATCGAAGGCTTGAACCGTAGGAGGAAGAAACGCACCAGCATAGAGACCAACATCCGTGTGGCCTTAGAGAAGAGTTTCCTGGAGGTCAGTGCCCTGGGGCTCTGCTCAGCACTGGGAGGGAGGGAGAGGTTTGGCAGGGACATCTGTTAGAGTGAGCCCATTGCTGTGCTGTTTAGGAAGGTGTTGGCACCGAACAAGGTGAACACCAAAGCTGTGCTAAGAAGTGCACCTCAATGTCTGCTCCACCTTAAAAAGCACACACAAACACCAACCCCTTCCAGCAAACTCACAGGTCCTTGCAGTTCACTGACACTGTGATTTAGCATTCCAGTATCCCGAGCTGTAGATCTAAACATGACCCCTTCTGGGCATGGATAAATGGGGCAACAATCTAAACATGTATCATGTGAGGGTTTTAGCTGGAGTGCAGAAACACCCATTGAGGTTTGTCTCTGCTGTACCACTGATCAGCCTCTGGACCTAAACCACCCATGGAGATTGCTGCCTCCCAGAGAAGCAGCCACAAGGTGCAGCCTCAGCAGGTCATTGCCAGCCTCTCAGGTGCTGTCTCCTTTCCCCAGAACCAAAAGCCTACCTCGGATGAGATCGCCATGATAGCTGACCAGCTGAACATGGAGAAGGAGGTGATCCGCGTTTGGTTCTGCAACCGGCGCCAGAAGGAGAAGAGGATCAACCCCCCCAGCAGTGGGGGAACCAGCAGCTCGCCCATCAAAGCAATCTTCCCTTGCCCAACCTCACTGGTAAGGACTGAGAGCTGGGTTGGCAAAGGTCACTCAGAGAGAGGGTGCTGCTCTGCTCACTGGGGAGGTTACACGGGCTGGGCTGCCCTCTCTTGGTGCAGCAGACTTGTTCTCACATATTTGTGTTTACTGGGTTTAAATATTTCATTTGGATACTGTGTAAGATAATGCTTAGAAATCAGGCACAGTCAGGCCTTCAGTGTGGGTGTTCTGTTTATTCTGGTTTGCAAATTTGCACTTGGGTTTGTTGCTTTGAACTTATTTCAGGTGGTATCTCTGGTTTATGTCTGGACTTTCCCTCTTACCAGAACTGGGTTTTTTTCAAAATCATAGTAATAAACCCCACTTAACAGCTCCACCCCACCCCTCTGATTTTGGCTGCTCTCATAGGTAAATGAGCAGCAGTAAAACACACCATGTACTGGAACAGCTTGCCCAGAGAGGGTGTGGGGTCTCCTCCCTGGGGATATTCCAGAACTGTTTGCACACAATCCTGTGCCAGGTGCTCTGGGATGGCCCTGCTGCACCAGAGCACCCACTGTGGTCCCTCCAACCAGACCCCTTCTGTGATACTGCATCATTTGAAGACTTACATGATGCAAATCCAATGATACCACTGTTGTCACGTTTAGTCAGAAATTATTTATATAAAAAAAGACATGGAACATAGAAACAGTTTAGCTAATACTCATGTAATTAATTTCCCACACTTGTATTTGCCTCAGGTAAACACAAACTTCATGAAAATAAGAGTAACAAAACACATGCATCAAGGTTCCTTCAGCACCTTTGCTACCAATGCCCATGGAGGTCTGTTTTCATAAATAGAAACAGTAGCTCTTAGATTTCATAGTAGCTATGCTAATAGGAATGTGGTGGAATTTATGTAGCCTGTAGCTGTCCTTTTGTAGTATTTATTCCACCTTCATCACTGTAGTAGCTAATATCTTCCAGTACTTCATTAAACCATTAATTTTGGTGATGTGTTATTCTTTCCCCTCATCCTTGTCTCAGGATGTGTGCATGCAACCTTTTGTTTCAGGGGATGGGATGTGTTAAGTGTAGTTAGTCTTTTTTTCTATTATTGTTTATTTTTTCCCTGATTGCAAAGCAAGGTTGCATACCTTGCTGCCAGAGCAGAACACAGTGAGATTTATGAGTGTGCTGTAGGAACTGTGCAAGTTCACTCAGACTGCAACTTAAGGAAGCTTTCCTGCAGAAATGTCCCTGTTGTTATGACCTGCCTCTGTATGTAACACTGAGGTGTTACCCACAGTCTCCCTTTTATCAGTGATGTTTCACCAAGCATTCTCACTCATTGGAAGCCTCTCTTCAGGCTGTGCTACCCCTGCAATGGATGTGTCAGCCCTGCTGCCCCCAGCCCTCACTGTTGATTCCCTGTGTCAGCTCTGGAGATGTGTGCACAGGATGCCTGGGCCTGGTTTCCCAGTGTGGCTGCAGATAGCCCTGTGGGGCTCAGTGCTGGATGTTCCCTGGGGCTGGCTGCCAGTGTGAGCTGCAGCCTGGCTGCCCCAGGGCAGGGCAGGGCTCCCAGCCAGCATTGCAGGGAAGGCTCCTTCTGGGGGCAGCCCAGTCCTGCATTGCCTGGAGTCACTCACTGTGACCACGGGCTGAGCTGTATTAATTGCAGGTCATTCCCTGCCCTGAGATATGGATGGTGACCTTGGCCTTCACTGCTGGCTGGCCAGATGACAGATGTGGTGTCTGGGCTGCATTAGTGGGAGGTGTGCTGTGTATCCAGCTCCTCTTGTCTCACACACCATTCCAGAGAGGCAGAAAGCTTTCACTTCTGTCCCAGTTGCCCCAGTCTTGTTTAAAATGCATGAAGCATTTGACTCCCTATAACAGGACATGCAGCATGAGGGAGATTTCTCTGATAATAAACTTAAGGTAAGAGAGGGGAAAGGAGCAATGTTTTAGCCTATATCCTTGGCTGTGTTCTCTTGGGCAACTCTAAAGGGTTCATTTCTCTCATTGATGTATAACAGCCTTCAAATATTACTGTTGGACACCATTTCTTGTCCATAAAATGTCCTTTCTCTCCTTATATTTCATTTTTCCTCATAAGCTGCTTTGTCCAGTCTTAAATCTTGGGTGTTGATGTGTAACATCTTCAGTTTCTTGTAGCTTTCTTGTAATAAGCCGTCCATAAGTGAAAATTGCATTTGTATGTTTTAAAATTCAGAGATCCTTCCCCTGGCACAGGGAAACTTATCAAAGTAAAGCTTATAGTTGGGTAGAGTAAAAGTGAAATGTTATCCTGCTTCTCCATGTAAACACATTACCCTAAATACCTTTGGTGATGCTGGGGCATTTACATAATTGTATCAAAGAAAGATATGTGGAACCTTTGAAAAGATGTTTAAACAAGAAAAAAACCCATGCAGGAATAATATATTTTGTAATGCTTTCTGTAAGAGTGAGTCTATTAAAACAAGGTGCTCTCTTTGAGGGGAGGCAGAGAGAGATAACTTGCAGTCTTGAGACAGTGTGGTTATATCTCCTTCAAGTACTGAATTTTGAAGAATAAAGATATTGCTGGTAATTAGAGAAGGTATTATGGTTGTTCCATTGAATGATAAAATAACAGAATTACAAAACAGTTAGTTTATATGAAGTGTTTTCCTGGCTAACTTCCTCAGCTGAGGATGGGAAGAAAGCAATCCATGTGTAGTAGCTGACTCTGTGAGCAGCTGAGCAGTTCTGTTCCTTTCTGACCTGCAGGTGGCAACCACGCCAAGCCTTGTGACGAGCAGTGCAGCTACAACCCTGACTGTCAACCCCGTGCTCCCTCTGGCCAGTCCTGCTGTAACCAGTCTGTCAGTCACAGGTAGGGGCTGCCTTCTGCTGGCACTGCAGCAACCTCCACCATCTTCCCTTTTTACACTTAAAGTCCTTCAGTGTTGGGCACTGCTGTCGCAGGACTTTCTTGTCATTGGTCCTTGTTACTCCTCTAGGAAACTTTGGTCTTTGTGACCACTGAGGTGACTTTTCTGGGGAAAAAATTCACAGGTGATGCTGAAATGAAATATAATGGAGTATAATTCCATTGCTGGCTTCTAGAGCTCCTTAGTCACTTCATTGCAGTCTACTCTTTTCATTTGAACCCTGGGTGCTTCTTGGTGCTACAGGAAGGTGTCTGTGCCTCTCTCAGCTGGGTGTGCAGCTCAGTTCAGTGGGCAGGGGTTTCTCTGCAGCCCTCTCTGTCCTAACCAGAGCCAACCTTCCAGGCACAACAGAAAGCACCTCCAACAACACGGCGACCGTAATTTCAACAGCACCTCCAGCTTCTTCAGCGGTGACATCGCCCTCCCTGAGCCCTTCCCCTTCTGCCTCAGCCTCTGCCTCCGAGGCCTCCAGTGCCAGTGAGACCAGCACAACACAGACAACCTCCACGCCCCTGTCCTCGCCCCTGGGCACCAGCCAGGTGATGGTGACGGCGTCAGGGCTGCAGACAGCGGCCGCAGCTGCCCTGCAAGGGGCTGCCCAGCTGCCTGCCAATGCCAGCCTGGCTGCCATGGCTGCTGCTGCAGGGCTCAGCCCGGGCCTGATGGCATCCTCGCAGTTTGCAGCTGGGTAAGGACATGGGGGGCAGGAGGGGAGGCAGGAGGGATCTGGGGTGAATTGCTGTGTGTCTCACTGGGGTCTGCTGATCCTGCTGCCATTTGTCTCACATTGTGAAGGGTTACTCACACATGGAAATTGGCCCTTCCCACCGACCAACACAAATACTGTGTCCACTTTAAGAGTGAAAAAGCTGTGTTGCAACAATGCTGTTATTTGATAAGTCCTTCATCCCACTGCAGAGCTGAGGAGCTGCAGCTTAGCCCTGAATCACAGAATCTGTGCAACTCATTGTAAAATGGAGAGAGAACCTGGACCCACTTCCCCCCTCTGTATTCATTTCTCCATCGTGAGCAAGAAATTGTAAAAGATGCACGATGATGGATTGTTGGAGTTGTAGTTTTAAAAATGTTGCTTAGACAGATGACTTTGTCTCTTTAATTCCTCTTGGTTTACGTATTCCTTATCTGAATTTGGGAGAGGATGATTGCTCTCTAACAAATGACACTTTCCCCAAAATACTTTTTTACAGAATATTTTGCAGAAACAGTCAATACAAGTCATCTATTTGCAGTGCCTGTACTTGTCATTGACCACTCAGAGGAAAAACTAAAATCAACTGAAAATAGCCCTTAGTCTCTAGTCTTTCTTTTATCCCTGCCCCTTCTCACCATTTTTTAAAAATTTTAAATATGATGGTGTATTTCTGAACAGTAACAACCTTTTCTTTCAAGTAACACTGTTTCCCTTTTGCCCTTCTTCCCTGCTCCTGCTTCCTGCAGAGGTGCCTTACTCAGTCTCAATCCAGGGACATTAGGTGGTGCTCTCAGCCCAGCCCTGATGAGCAACAGTACACTGGCAACTATTCAAGGTCAGTAGTGTTCCTGTTAATGCATCTCTCTCATACAGCTTCACTTTATGTGGTTTCTTTTTCTCTACCAAAGGAGAGCACTGACTCCTCAGCATTGCACGTGTATTTTGTAGGGTTAAAGGTTTTACAAAATTTAAATGTGCCAATACATTTTGTGTATTGCACTATAAGAGCAGGTACAGCTACAGAGAGGGGATCAGAACCATGTGATTTACAGGAGGCATTTAAGATACTGAATATGATCTGGAACTTATGCTGTTATCCTCACCTCACTGGCCTCTATCTCCAGCAGGTTAGAGATCTGCTTTTTATAGCTCTTCTCTAGCCTGCTTGAGCAGACTTGCACCATTCTGAGGTCTCTCAGGAGGGCAGTTCTCAGCAAGTCTTGGTCCTGAATTCTTGTCCTCATATGTATTTAAAAAGAACCTGTGACAGACATCCTCCCTCCTAAAGTCCTTACATAGAATTTTAAATATATAAATCCTTGTTTAGAAGACAAAACATTTACTTTGGGAGTGGCAGAGGTGGCCAGAAGTTACCACTGACTTCAGCCAGAGTTGTTCTCAGTTTGCAGTCTGTCATAGCCCAAGTGCCTTGAGATGTAGCTAAGCTGTGTGTTCAAATATCCCCTAAACTAGCTGAACAAATCTTGTTTCCAGGTTACAAGAGAGAGCCGTGTCATAGAGTGTCAGAGCTAAATTTAGGAGATGATAATCTAAGGCAGACTGAGCGCTGTAGACAGGTGAGAGTAAGTTGGAACAGTGGTTGGTGATATCTCAACATTCCAAATGTCACACTCAGGGTTCCATGGCCCTGTCCATGCTGGGATAGCTGTCATTGCATGGGAACACTGCTCAGCCCTTCCCTCTGCAGGCTGCCTGAATGTGCAGCTCTCTGTGGCAGGAAACACAGGCCACGACTGTGCTTAAAGGGCTGAAGAGAGGCACAGTGGGATTTTAGGAGCAAGCAACAGGCATTTTAATATATGCAAGGTCTTGTCTGATTGTTCTTTAAAGAAAAAGCACCCTGTGATGAGACAACTGTCCTTAGTAGCACAGAGAGCACGTGTACCAGAGACAAGAGAACACAGAGCCCTCCCTTTAGGCACAGTTTGCATTGTTGCTCCCTGCTAACAGTGTCTCCTCCCTGCCCAATTTCCCTGTTTCAGCTCTTGCATCCGGTGGCTCTCTTCCAATAACATCACTGGATGCAACTGGAAACTTGGTGTTTGCCAATGCTGGAGGCACCCCTAACATCGTCACTGCCCCCCTGTTCCTGAACCCCCAGAACCTCTCTCTGCTCACCAGCAACCCTGTCAGCCTGGTCTCTGCAGCTGCAGCCTCCGCAGGGGCCTCTGGACCCGTGGCCAGCCTTCACGCCGCCTCCTCCTCCTCCTCCTCCTCCGAGGCCCTGCAGAACTCCCTGCTGAGCGTGGCCTCTGCCAGCGGGGCCTCCACCACCACCACTGCCTCCAAGGCACAGTGAGCCCTGGGCTGGGATCTGCTGGGATCTGCTGTGCCAGCAGGGCTGGGACTGCGAGCGCCGGCGTCCTCTCCCCGTGGGGCTGGCGACAGGACACAGAAGGAGGAACACAAACATACAAAAAAACCACAAAAAAAAAATCCCCAAAAGCAAAACAGGAAGGATTTAAAGCTGGGACGGACATTTGCCTAATTTTATAATAAACACTGTCTTTTCAGGATCGCTTCATGGATCGGAGAACTTTCTAACCAAAAATGTAAAAAAAACAAAAAAAACAAAAAAAAACCACAAAAAAACAAAAAACCACAAAAACACAAAAAAAGTGAAAGGACTACTTATCATTTCCAGCAGTCACAATGACAAGTTAAGGTGGGTTATCAATTCAAACATAGGAAGGGGATTTCTTGTTTCTTTTTGGTCTAAATATCTTTCTTTTTTAATTATCATTTTATAGGTCTGTTGTACAGGCCATTATGTCATACAAGGTGTTTATAATCGTATCAATCATGTTGGGGGTTCCTTTCTTAACTGGTACAATTTAGGCAGGCCTGTATTACTGGTGTATCTCTATTATTATTATTATGATTATTATTATTATTTTTATATATATAGTTTGGACGCGTTTGTCTTTTGCTCCTGGATTATTTTCAGCGAGCTCCCACACCAGGGGGGAGGGCGGGGGGGTGGAGAGGGAGAATGGAGCACAAAGAGCCTTTCTGTCCTAACCTTCTGGGAATGTTCTGAATGTTTCCTCATCCCTGAATTTGTCTGATGCCTCCTGGTCGGGTCAGCAGAACCCACGCTTGTTGTTCGTGCAGGAAGGTCAGTGTGGCACTGAGATCACTGTGTGCAAACCTCCAGGCTGCTCCTGCTTCTCAAGCAGAGGGAGGAATCAGTTCTGAACTGCAGTTCTCACAATTCTTTAGACAAAAAAGGCCAAATTCTGCTCTTAGCTCTGTGTGCTTGGCTCCTCTCACTTAAGAGAGCTGGCTGTGACCTCCCCATGTGGGCTGGGTGACATCCCCATGGCTCTTCTGCTCCAGGGGTGCTGTTTGGCTGTGCAAGGGCACACAGATGTGTCCAAATGTCAGGTTACCCAGGCTAATTGGCACTATGTAAAGCAACATTCACAGTCCTCAATTCCCTCCAGGAGAGGTGGTGCAGGATCTCCAAAGCTCAGATTCTCCCTCTTCATAGCAATACTCCTTTTCTGATGCTTCCAACGTTGTGCTTAGGAAAAAGATTCTAGTGAAGAAGTGCTTGTGGCTGCAGAGCACAGAGCCAGCAGAGTGGAGCAGAAGTTGCCGTGGTTGATGCCAGCACAGAGAGCCAGCCCTGGGGCTTTGCACACACGGGGGATCTCACTGAGTGGGAACAGCAATAAGTGTCTCTGAGCACAGTGCTGGGGCTGTCCTGGCACTGCAGCTGAGCCAGGGGGCAAAGGACATCTTTGTGGATGAGGAAGAGGAAGGAACTGTGCAGAAGTTAGATCTGTATATTCTGAAATATACAATCTAATATCGGAACCAAAAAAAAGGAAAAGGTTTTTAAAAAGAGAAGACTGGATCACTGCAATGCAGTTCACTTTGAACTTTCCATTCCTGATGGATTTAAAGGTTTCTGCCATGTGTATAGAACTGAATGACTTTTAGCTAGCCAGGATATTAGAAGAGTCCCTTTCCGACCCACCCCGTTCTCCTTTGTCACCAGAGTGTCCTAAACCAAGGAGCAGATGTGTTCATTGTGTTGGTGATTCAGGGGGATCCTGGAGCTTCCCATCCAGGATCCAGAAGGCAGCAACTTTGAACTCCAGATGTGCTCTGGTTTGTGACCTGAGCACGTGGGATTTAACTCCAGATGTGCTCTGGGTTGTGACCTGGGCATGTGGGATTTAACTCCAGATGTGCTCTGGGTTGTGACCTGGGCACGTGGGATTTGTGTTTGCACTCAAGTGGCAGAACCCCTTCTCTCTCCCCC
The DNA here is from genome assembly GCA_013396655.1 of Campylorhamphus procurvoides. Lineage (NCBI taxonomy): Eukaryota > Metazoa > Chordata > Aves > Passeriformes > Dendrocolaptidae > Campylorhamphus > Campylorhamphus procurvoides. Next base: position 198,474 of record WBMV01005856.1, on the reverse strand, counting down.
CCGCCGTGGTTTTGCTCTGTTCATCTCTCTCTCTCCACCTTCCTATTTTACTGATATTTAAACCAATTACCCCTGAAACTTCAGAACTAGTGAACTGCAAGCAGGGAAACTAACAAATGTCCGTCCACCGTTTCTTATGTGTTTTTGATTTTTTTATGTTTTATTTTTTTAAAACTAAGCTTGAACCAAAGTCAATTTCTAGCAAGCTGCTGTACTAATGGACTAGTTTGTATAAGTGCAGTTCAGATGCAGAGAGGCGATAGATGCTACTGACAATTTCTTTTTCATTTGTCTTTTGTTTTTATTAATTTTATATAAAAGTTGCTGCTTGTTTTTAATATTTTTTTTTTGGTTGGTAATTTGTGTTATCCTTGGGGCAGACTCTTAACTTGATTTGAATTTGTTTTCTTTTATTTGATGTGTAAATAGAATGGCAATGTCAGAGGATTGTTAATGCAGCAGGTCCCACCTTTATCCCCCCAGTCCGGATGAATCTGAGTATTTTTGATGTGTCTCTGTGTCTTCAGGCTGTGCAGGAGACTTTTAGGGCTATGAAAATACTGCAGAAGTGGAATTGGCCCACAGTAGGAGCTTCAGAGCAGGAACAGGTACAGCTGGGTGGGCTTCAGGGAGGAGGGGAGGAGCAGAGGAGGAGATGCTGGTGCCCACTGTGTCCTCTGGAGGACTGTGGTTTGTACCAAAGGAGTGCCCTGGGAGTTGTTCAGTGAGTAGGAGGATGGGAGGAGCTGCAGCTGCAGCGTTCCCTCCTGGCTCTGAAAGGTCCTGCTTACTTCCAAGGCCTGTGCAAGAGCAGCATTTATCAGGAAGCTTTTCTGTTAAAGGGAGGATACTGGTCTTTTTTCCAGGGTCTCCCCTATTCCCCAGGGGTTTGGGGTGGGTGGGGGGCACGGGCCTGGGTATATCCAGGAAACACAAAGAAAGGTGGGCCTTAAATCAGCAGCAAATCCTCTCTCCAAAGTTCCAAGAGACTGTGCCATTAGCTGTCTGAATGAGTTTTCATGTCCCATTCTTGCTGGTTTGTGGTTGGGAGAGGGTCTTGTTGAGTACATATCTGGAACACTAATGCAGCTTGGATGGTTTATTTATTATAAAAATCTGCTTTTTTTCCTGACTACCTTTGCATTGGTCACATGGCTTTGGTGTGAGCACCTTATACCCCCTTACCCTCCTCCTCTCTACCCCTTCACCCTCTCCGGGGCCCAGATTCCAGGGAATTTCTTAGCAAGTCTTTTTCTGAGAGAAACTGGAAACTCAGGAGCCACATATCCAAGAAAAAGCTTGTTTTTACTTGCAGAAGCTGAAATAATGGCCAAACAGCACATATCCCATGGTGTCTGTATCTCTATGGTATCTCTGTAGTCACCATGGAATGATTCATGAACAGCCCATAGAAGGTACACCCAGATGGGGCTGCTTACAGTACTTACATCTGTCTGCTTAAATCTCCCTAAGAGGATTTGGTTTGTTTCTGAGTTACTGTACAGTCTGTGTCAGTAGAATTCCTTTTCTATCATGTAACTCTGAGGTGCTCAGGGTGTTCATACAGACTTCTGCAATCATGAGCTAATGTCAACTTGCCACTGTGTGGACATGTTTCTGCAGCTGAGTTAGTGAAGGGCATAGGAGTGTTGATTCCTTCAGTCTGTGCACATTCCTGCACAGCAACGTTCTCTAAAAGAGAAATTCCCTCTTTTTGTTACAAACAGACCAGCACAACCATTACAGCTGGAGCCATACCACAGATACTAAACCAAAACAGCACCTCAATTACCTTAAACATAAATTCGTATTTTCTTAGATAAAGATTTACTATACCAAATGATCTTGGAGAGACGAGTAGCTTCTCATGGTCATTAGAATGTTTTAGGACAAAGTAGTGCATCTGGTCTAAGCTTTCAGTGACGCTTGTTTTCCACCTGGGAGTTTAAAATGTAGATCTATTTATTGCCATGTTAACTTGATGAAGAATCCCTCTTGCCTGTTCCTGTTCTGCTGGAAATGGTGATGTTTGTCCACAGGGCCTGGGTCTCCCTGCTGGATGCACCCCTGGCTCTGCCCAGGGTGGTGTTACCAAAGGAGAAAGCTGGGCTGCTGCCCCCACTGCCTTTGTGGTTGGTGGTTCTCACACAGCCAACTCAAAGTCCTTTATATTTTTGCAGCCAGTACATCCTTCTGTCCCAAAGTACCATAGCAATACAGAACTCAAGATCCCCACCTTGCACAGGTTCCACCCTCTCAGTCATTGAATCTTCTGTTGCTGCTCCTGAGTTTCTCTTTCCTTCCCAGCTGGAAGGCCCCTAAAATACTGTAAAGGTATTGGACAGAGGAGAATTTGTGGAAGAGTCGTTGGCTGATGGTTTGCAATCTCTTAAACTGTTCCTATCTTTGTCTCCATGATCTGAAGGGTACCTGGTTCCCTCTGTCAGTGCAAGTGGTGTCAGTGCTTTGGGAGCGAAGGGAAGCAGCTCCTCTGTTTGCACGTCTTCACACAGGAACACACAAGGCACCATGCAGGGAAAACTTGGTGTTTTTGGCTTATCTATCCCCATCTGCTCTGTCTGCCTCTTCTCCCAGGATCCTCCTAGTTAGGTCCATGCCCTGAGCTTTCACCCCTGGGATGCTGTTAGGAGGATTTCACTGTCATTGCAAACAGTTTAACTGGGGGAGAAGCAACCCCTACTTTTAGTCGAGTAGTCAGGTAACGTCAGCACACAGAACGTATCAGGTACTTCTTTTCTGACCAAATTCCTGCACCCAGAGCAACTCCTGAGCTTTGTGTCGGGGCTGCTCTTGGCTCTGTCAGTGGTTCCCTGCTAAGAACCGTCCATCACTGGAATTATCTGGGCCCCTCCCTCCTCTCCTCCCCTCCCCTCTCCCTCCTTGCCCTTCCCACGTTCCCTCAGCGAAAGGTAGCACCATTCAGCTCTGAGAACAATACTTGTGGTAGCAGCTGGCTTCTGGCACCTTCATAAAATACCTCAGCATAGCTTAGCATTGTCGCAGAACTGGTTTTAAACTGAAAAATCAGAAGAGAAAAGCAAACTTTATAAATAGTGGAGATAATTCTAGCTGTAGAGTTTAGTTGAACTGATGTTTATTATGATTGATAAACATGATTATGCTGTATGTATTTGAGATCCTGTTTATAGGTTACAACTTTATAGGGTGGGGTGGGGGCGGGTGGATGTCGGGGCAGAGAGGGGGGGTTTGACTGTGTTAGAAGGAAAATGTTTGCTCATGAATTTTTTTCCTCGTATCTGTCTTGCCAAAGGAAACATTTTGTTGCTCCTGGGTTTGGGATTGTTGTTTGGTTGGTTTATCTGTGGTCTAATCTGCAGCACAGCACGTGGTGACACGCAGGTCACTGAGGGGGTTGCTGGTCAGGGTCCTTTCCAGGTGCACACACTGCCCTCCCTGCTGGCCCTCCCTGCCCCTCGCGGGGACTGCAGATGAGGCAGCTCCTACTGGGGGCTTGGGGGAGAAGGGATGGCTGGGCTGGGGCAGAGCCAACTGGGGGGTTCCAGCTGAGCTGCTCCAGAGCTGAACTGGGTCTGTGTGGAGCTTCGGGAAGGGACAGGAATGGTTGTCGCATCTTAATCTGTCTGGGAGAGCAAAAGTGAAACAGGTTCCTTTTATCCCCCTTGTCTTGTTACTGAATGTAGGGCTTGTAGTGCTTGAGAATAGGTGGAAAACTTTTTAAACACTTCCTTTTCTAATAGCAATGCTAATCCTGTCTAGACCAAAAACTATGAAAGAAAAAACCAAACTGAGAGGTGAAAGCTAACCTACTCCTAACAGCTGGCTGGTCTGCCTGCAAGGGTTGGAATACTGTGAGAGGGTTGTGGGAGAGGAGCTTTGGGGTGGTGGTGGCGAGGGAGGGGGGCGTTCTCCTGGCCTGTGTCTCGGTGTGGTGGGGGGAGTGGCAGAAGAGCGAGTGGTCCCTGCCCTGGGAGGGGTTGCAGCCCCCTGGGTGTGGGCTCCAGGCTCCCCCCGTGCCCCTGGCAGGGGACAGGGCAGGGTGTGTGGCTGTGTGTGAGTGTGTGTGCTGACCCAGAGAGGGGGCTCTGGAGGAGCTCGGCCCCACTGGGGGGGACGAGTCCCAGTGGCCTCGTAGGGAACCAAAGGCACTGATAAGTTGTCAGCTCTGCTGTTCTCAGAGCGGGTAAGAGGAAAAGCTGGGTGGGGGTTTTGGAGCTTTGGGTCAGTGTCCCTTTCTCTGAGGACCTCATCTCTTTCGGGTACTCCCACCTTCTCTGCACAGAGTTGCTCTGGCTCTGTGAAGGCAGTGTGTGGGTTTGCCCAGTGCTGCAGGTCTTAGGCTGATGTTGGGATACAGTCAGGGAAAACTGTTTCTTTCCTTCAAATGTGGAAGCAGTGTAGTCCAAGGTCAGAGTCTGTTCAACAGCTTTTGCAAATGGTCTTTCTCTTAAGGGAGGGACCTTGGAGACTCCTTTCTTTGCTCCCCAAAGCAGCCTGGTACATGTTCATGTGTCGTGCTGTTGGGCTGAGCTGTTTTATCAGTGAACTTGGTGAGCTCTTGTGAAGAAAGGGAGGGAGGGAGGAAGGGGGACAGGTGGGTTGTCCAGCTCCTCTTCCTCCGGACACCAATCGGGTTGCAGAACTTCACTGAAAGCTTTACTAATAGAATTGTTGTTCTGACATTATGTAAAAGTGGTATTAATATTGTGTGACTTTTCAAAGAGCTAGTTAGATTTATAGATAGGTAATAGGGATATTGAAGAAATGACTTCTCAAAGAAAAGAGCACTTGGAACAAAAGAAGTGGAAAACAAGGTGTGCTTTATGGAAAACAAATCTGGGGAAGGAAATGAAACAGCTTGTGGGAGGCGAGGGAAGACGATGCCCTTTGGCGTTCCTGAGTGCTGCTGAGGCTCAGCCCAGAACTGGAACAATCCCCCCTCTGCCTTAGTTCATCTCTCTACCAAACAGGACATTGTCAAGTAGCTCAGACCAAAATGCTGATCTGTCTTAAATCTCTGTTGGACTGCTGGTGAATTCTCCGGCAGAGCTTTACATAATACCCTGAGACTTAATTTATCACGTTAGTTTCCCCTTTCCTCCCAAAATTGTCTTATCTGTCGTAGGCCCCACGTCAGGATCCATCCTGCCTTTGCTGACCTTTGCAGCAGCAGCCCCTGGAGCCCCATGCCCCGAGTGTCCTGGCTGTGTGTGTGCTCAGAGCCGGCACGGGGCGGTGCTATAAAACCCAAATGATTCCCCCACAGGGATCCCGAGGCCTGGGGAATGGCACGCCAAGGACCAGGAGCCCCCGTGACAGTGTCCTGAGCCAAGGCAGTTGAGACCAGACCTTTAGTCCTTCCCCAGTCCCTCCCCACGTGTCGGTGCCCCCGAGCGGGTCTGGGGAGAACACAATGCCAAGGACTTGGAGGTCAGGGCTGCTCCCCGGGCTCCTGGGCTGGACTGACCTCCCTGGGCCAGGGAAGGGAAGGGAGCTCTGCAGGGCTGCCCGTGGGGGCTCAGGGGTCTGGAGCTGCTCCGTCCCCGCCGGTGCTGCTGTTCCATTTCCTTCCTCCGGTGTTGTCCAGGCTAGGTGTGAGTCGTGTGGGGTGTTTCCCCGCCACAGGTACAGGAGCTGTCGTATACCTCATTTCTAACTCGTAACTGAGTAACTTGCTTTAACTTTCTCCAAAGCCCACAGAGTTGCCAAGCCTGCCCTCCCTCCTCTGCTGAACACAACTCTGGCCTATAGCCCCCCGTGACCTGCAGCCTGGGGACTGACCCCCCATCGCTCTGAATGTCGCTGCTTAAAAGCTACTGCAAAGTGAGGGCAAATTGCAATCTTCCCTTATCTCCTTTGGTTACAAGGGGTCCTCTGGATCAGTCTGTGAATATCCACCCCTCCCCTCCACTCTCCGTGGAAAAGGGCTGCCCGTGCTGCCTTTTCCTGCCCCTGGGGCCGCGCTGAGCTCCGGGGCCCGGGGCACTCTCAGCCCAGTGCTGCCTGCGTGCTACTCACTTTTTAACATGACCAAAAAAAGAGAAAAAAAAAGGAAAAAAATAGAAATCTCCAAATATTTAATTTTCTTCTTTATTATTTGACAATCCTGTATCCTTTTCCCCCACCTGGCCAGAAGCTGCATCCTTAACCCGGTCCATCTTTATTTGAATGTAGTTCCCCTTCCCCCCTGGGAAAGAGAAGCTTTGTCAGGTCACGGTGGCTGCTATAAGTCGGGAGGGGGCGGTTTCTTTGTTCTGTTTTGTTCTTTTAAAATTTCCAGCCAAAACCAAAGATTTCCTAATGATTGTATAAACTCAAAACAAACAAACAAACCAAAGACAAAGGGCGTCTTCAGCCCCCAGCCCATCTGTGAGGCCGGTGGGTGCCCAGCCTGGCAGGAGCAGCCCCGGGAGGAATTCCCTGCTCCAGGGGAAAGGCGGGGGCTTCGCAGGTGGGTTGAGGAGCTGAAGACTCGGGTGCAGGATTGGCTGCTCTGCTGGGTGCTCGAAACCCTCTGGGGGCTGGGTGATGTGGATTAATACACGCTGAGGTGCACTTCTGAGCTTCCCCCCCTTCACTGCTTGGAAGAGGCTGTCCTGTTGTGAGAAATCCCTGAAAGAAGAAGAAGCAGCTTTTCATTTCTCCTCGAGTTCCTTTTTTCTAGATTTCTTTTATTTTTGCAGCACCACTGTGCAACTATGCATTGTATTTCTCAACCTTTTATGCTAGGTAGATGCCTGTGACTTTTTAACTTTTGGGGGGGGTTGCAAATGGAGGAACTTTTTACATGGATCTTTTTAATCTCAGTTGATTGGGGGGTGTTTGGTTCTAGGGTCATACAAGCTCTATCCCAAAGCAAAATCCAAATGTTAATATTATTAGCCTGATGCAGATACCAAAGATAATTTCTTTCCTGCAGAACCTTAGACTTGTGTATTAAGTACGATTACCCAGCACTTGCATTAGTCTAACCTCAGTAATTCCAAAGCTTAGATGTATATTTTGGTATATTTCTGGGATATTAAAAAATTGTCGTTTAAATTCTTGTTTGTTTCAGTGTAATGCTCTTAAAGTCATAGCATGGAGATAACTGAACTTGTCCTATTCTTAGTAGTTTGAAATAATAGTATTTTTGTATGTTTTGGGTGTGTCTATGTATGTATTAACATAACAGTTTTCACTGCCTAGGTGTTCATAAATAATAATAAAAGAAAACCAAGGACAAAGGATTTTTAAAGTGTACATAATATTCCACGAGGAATTTCCACCAGACCAATTTGGATGCATTTTCACTGATGGCCGCTCCCAACTGGGATTCTTTTTCTTTTTAAAGAGACAGCATGTTCTTTTTATTCCCCCCGTTGACCTGAGGTTCTTTCTCAGTGTAAAGGGGTTTTCACTGCTTTTAAGGGATGGGCCAAAGAGGAAGTAGCTGAAATTCTGTTTGTAAAAAAATATTTAACCTGTTAGTTTTGACAAATCCCCCTTTGTATGAAGAACTGGGAGTGGAAATCCAAGCCCTTCCTTCTAAATCCGGTTGTAGTTTTCAAAGAGCTGAGGATTTGTGAATGTCTGCAGCATCTGGGCAGTCCCTTTTTTCTTATATTTTTTTCCCTAAATAAGACAAGTTTGTGGTCCTGATGGTTTCATTGCTCTGTGCAATGCCTGCTTACACTGGCTGGGAGGTTTCTTTTCTCTTGCCCTTCCTCATACACTGCATTTTTACACTTGGGGTCAGCAGAACACTTGAAATCCAGGGCCATAGGGGAGTTCCCCACCCAAACACACCCCCAGCTTTTCCTGAGACTGAAATGTGAGAGTCCCACACATTTCAAACCTTGCTGATCACACTAAAGGTGAGGAGGAAGGCGAAATGCTGTCTCTTTAAAGATGTCCTTTATTATTATTGTTATTATTATTATTATTTTCCCAGTGGTTGCCTACAGATAGCTGTGGGCACTGAGAGATTGTGTAGATTACAGTAAATCAGAATGAAGAGGTAGATTTTGTGTAGATGCATTTGTCTGCTGTAATTTTTTATATATATTAAACTTACTGTAATTGTACAGTTAATTTCTGTTGTAAACATCATTAAACCATTTTCCAAGTGTTTTAACATGTATGCAGTTGTTTGTAGTTTTTAAATGTCCCATGCACCAAAGTGGTTCAGAAGGCTGGCCCTTCTGCCCTGGACCTTGTCAGACTGGAGGAGAGACCTGGGTTTGTGCACCTTTTATTCTACTTCTCTATTTATCAGCTCCTCTCCCAAAAGCAGAAACAGCCTCAGCTGCCTCCTGAAGGCAGAGGAGACCCAGCTCACACCTGTGCTGAGTGTCCTGGAAACAAGCCTTGGATCCTTTTTGAGTCAAGATACCCATTTATATAGAAAAAGATCATAAATGTGATTTTTTTTTCCTTTTCTTTCCCCTAAAGAATTTAATTCCTATTGTTTAGTGGTTGGTATTTGTGGCTGCCAAAACCTGCACCTTCTAAATCTTGCAAATATGGCTGTGATTATTTAGAAAGAGAAAGGTGTTTTCAGTACTCTTTGTTCTTGCCTTGGTGTTTTGCAGCAATAACTTCACTGTCATTTTCAGCTCAGCTCTGTCAGATTTTTCTTGTCATTGCAGAAGAACAGTAAGTGATCTGGGCAATTATTTTTTTTCAAGAAACAGTCATTACCATTTCTCAGTTTATTTTTTTTTTTGCTCAGATTTATTCGAAATATTCTTTAAAAGCCACAAGCCCTTCGTGCAGGTACAGTTTTACTGCTCCAGAAGTCAAACACAGCCTTGTCACTTGCACAGCAGCAATTCCAACCAGCCTTTCTGCTGCTTCACCCCCCCAGTCCCTGCAGAGAAGACAGAACCTCATCTCCTCATCTGGGCACAACGTTTGTTCCCCCAGTCTTGCTTTAGCTCTGCTGCTTCTGGGAGGACACACAAAATGAGCTGGGCTGGGTGGGTTTGTCCTTGCTGAGTTCTTCCTTGTGCAGCCTTGGAAACCACAGGCAGAACTGAGGCTGCAGCAGCAGCAGGAGGTGAGTGTGTCCCTTTCTGCTTGGGCTTAGGGCAGTTTCCCAGCACCCCCTCTCACCTCCCAGGATGTTCAGAAGCTCCTGTGGAGTCCTCTCCTCCTCAGCCTCCCTGGAGCTCCTGCTGGTGCACTTTGGTTCACAGCTGTCCCTGCACACCCAGCTCTGGCACTGCCTTTATTACAATTACTGACCTAATAGCTCTTGGGAATCAAACCTGAGGTACCCTGATGACAGACTGGTTTGGAAACTGCATTAATGTCGCCTTTTGTACAGTTTCTGTTGCCCAGAAGGGATATGTGGGGGTCCATTCTCCTTGTTTTCATTGCACCAGGGGCATCTTGTGCCTTCTGAGGAGTCTCTCCTGCAGGTTACCTGGCTCTTCTTTGGCTCGAGCTGCTGGATAGGTGGGCAGGGCCATTGCTTGACCTTTTCTGAGAGCCTGATGCTCCTTTTCTCCACACTGAAATACTGCCAGTCAGCCTGTCCTTCACTGCAGGACCAGCACATCACTTTGTACAGCTAAAGAAGTCACCCAGAGCAGTTTTTTTAATAAATTCAAGCAGTTTTTTAAAGGCAAATTTAAAGCAGAAAACATCAGTCTTAAGATAAATACCACAGGAAATAACTACAGCCTTTACAAGTCATTTAAATGCAGTGAAACCAAATAATTACATGTCCTGATAACCCTGCAAGGCAAGGGAGAGCTGTGGAAACAGCTGTGTTTGTTAAAACAAAGGTGCCACAACACAAACCTTACCAAAAAAGAAAAGAAATCAGCCTAATAACCACTATGATTGGAAACAACTTTACAGGTATGTACAATTTAATAGCAAAAGCTTGCAGTTAACACGATTCAGGAGGAGAAGGAGCAGGGACTGGTCAGAGGTGCTCCCTCTGTACCCCAACCAGAGCAGGTTACCCAGAGAGAACACTCAGAGCCTGTGCTGGATGCCAAAGGCTCCCCCTTTGCATCTCTGCCCCCTGCCCATGCCCTGGGGGTGCCCCTTAGCGGGGGGGCAGAGCCTGCATCTGGAGGGCATCGTAGGTGTCCTTGGTGGCTGCACTGAGGCCCTGCAAGAGAGAGGACAGGTGAGGGGTGGGTGAGTTCTCCCTGGACCTTCCCTCGGTGCTCCCCAGCTCACTGGCCACCCACAGCCTGGCAGGGGCTCCAGGGCAGAATTCTAATGGATTGATTTGTTCTTACAGAGAAAATGAGGGATTCCTCAGTGTGTGGGCAGTGCCAGTGTCCCTCACTTACCTGAAGGTGAGATACATTCTGGGTAACTCCTGCACACACATGACTGCAGCAGCTCATCCTAAGTGGTTATGCAGGTCTTTGGAGTACATTTTATTTGCCATTATTAAAACCTAACTGCTGCTGGAGTGAGCTTTGGTAACTCCATGAATAGACATCAAAGCATGACCTTTGGGCTTGGATTTGGAAGGGAAGTCAGGTGCAGCTCTGGGTGAGTTGGCAGCAGAGCCTCAGCTGGCTGTGAGCCCTTGGGAATCATCCCCTGACATCCCTCCTGTGATGCAGGACGAGTCCTTCTCCTGCCAGGTGAGTCAGCTGTGACCTGTGTGTGCCAGAGCCCTGTGTGCTCCAAGAGCAGGGCAGGAGAGGTGGCAGAGCTGCAGGTCAGCCCAGGAACCTTCCAGAGCAGAGGGGACTGGGGCTTCCAGCAGGGAGGAGTCAGTGAGACACCTTACTGGGGCCTGCCTGTAAAACATCCCAGCTATGACTGTTCAGTGGTGCCCTGAGAACACTGGGAGGTTGGTGCTGCCTGTCAGGCAGCTGGGGCTGTCTCAGCAGAGAGCAGGGCTTGAATAAAGGTGTTATTAGCTGCAGATGTGCCACAACACAGGGGAAGCTCCCTGCCACGTGCTGCATCAGAGGAACCTTTTATATGTATTTTATTTTTGTCTTTTTGAGGTGACAGTGGCGATGTAGGGGCTTCTACAGGAAGTGAAATGCATTTTGGAGCAGTCCTGCATGGTGACCCACCCAGCTAAGGCCTTACTGAGGGACTGTGCCCTGTGTCAGGGGAGTGCAGCACTGAAACCCCCCGTGCACCAGGGGACTGAGCAGTCTGTGCTGTGTGCTCTGGTGAGGCCTGAGCCACGGCTGCCCTGAGTTACTGCAGCTGCTGGGTGCCATTTCAGCAGCACACAGGTTGGAGACAGAAGTGTGAGCACCATCTGCTTCTCCAGGGTGCAGGCCCATGGCAATGGCTCCTCCCAGAGCAGCAGGTGTATTGGAACATGCAGCCACTTTGTCAGGCTGCAGCAGTGTGGTCTGTGCCCTGAATCCCAGGAACTCTCCTCAGAAAGAGGCTTTAGAAGCTCCCTTTGGTCACCCCTCACTGACAGTGCAAGTGGGTGTGTAACTCCAGGCTGCAGCCCACCCCTGAGGGCAGAGAGGGAGCAGCTGCTGGGTGTGCTGCCTACCTGGTAGACACCTTCATTGCCTTTGCCTCGCCGCCTCTGCTGTTTGGGGAAAGAAAAACAAGCATAGATTGAGTGCTTTTGTTGTCATGCAAAGAGAAAGGACCCCCCTATTTCCCCCATCCTGCACTGAGGGTGGGCTGCTGGGCCTGGCCTAGACCTGCTCTTCACAAAAGGGAAAACACCTGCCAAGTCTGGGCCAGCTGCAAGGGCTGTAAAGGAGAAAAAACAAGGATTGGAAATAAAAGGAAATAGTTTTGGTCTGCTGACTTATTTTCCTGTCATGCTGTTACAATGCTGCTATTTCTATGATTTACTGTATGTATAGAGAGTTGGAGGCATTCCTAGAGACACTGATTATTTAGGATCAGACTATCCAAAACCTGTGGCAAGGAGCAGTGCCTTAAAGGAGCAGTTAAAATTGCAGCAGCTTCTTAAATGATCCTGTATCTAGAATGGGACAAGGGTTTTGGTGTTCTTGTTCCTCCAGGATCAGAAACATTCATAAAACCTGGTGCAGCTTTATAGCCCCATAGCTCATGAACAGAGCTTGACTATGGCAAAGGGGCATTAGAATATAGAGGGGAGGGTATCAAATGTCAGTATTACTTCAGCATTTCTCAACACTAAACTTTGTTTGGAAATGCCCCTTTTTCATGTTTCAGAAGGAAATGAAAGGTTATACACATATATATGACACTTTGACACAATATAGAACCCGTGTAGGTCACAGCAATTTTTCATTTTGCCATAACAAGTGTCCCCAGATGGTTTGCCTTCAACACAGGCTCTTCCTAGTGCCAGTAGGACCTCGAGGAATTCTTCACCCCAGGCTTTCACTGGGAGGGAAAGGAAAACTCACCTCTCCCTTCATTCCGATTTCACTGTATGCCTCTCCCAGCTTGTCCTTCTGCAGGGACTGCAAGCAGAGAGAAGGAAGGAGTCAGTTTGTTCCTAGGAAAGCCAGGCCAGCCTCTGTGTGACCACACTCCAACCCTCTGCTCCTGGGGCTGCCTGGCCTGCAAAGCTTCAGTCATTCCAAAGCAGGGACAGCAGTGGGACGTGTCTGATGTGCATGTAGATGGATGCTACATATGATCCAATCTGTGTAGCATATCAATACCACCTCATTTCCAAGCACTTGAAATACATCTCCACTCTCAACACAGTCTTTTATCTAGATGAGTGCCAGACACTACAACCAAAGCTCTGCAAAGCAAAGCTTCGAGCAGCATTTGTTCAGGAGACAAACCCAGACATGCAGCTCAGACCCAGAAAAAAGGGAATTCCTAACACTGCAGGCTGAAGGTTAAGAAAGAGGAGCTCTTCCTTCCTTCCTCTGTCCAGGGAAGCAGCTCCCAAACACTGTTAGCTCCCAAACACAATCCTGCAGCACTGATGACATGTGATAAAGGGTGGTGAGGCACTGGCTGCCAACACAAAGGGGTCAGCAGCTATCTTGGTCCACATTCCTTTCCACATCTCCCCACACAGTCAGTGTTTTTCTCCTATCATAGAGAAGTGAGCAGAAATTTTCTAGAGAAAAAGAGGCTTTTGGGTGATGTGTTGGGTAAGAGAGGTCTTTGAGACCTGTTAAATTTGACCTAAAGCTGAAATAGTTCAGAAGGGAAAAAGGGCTCCTACAAAACTCCTGTTTCCAGCCCCCCCTCCAGGGCTCTCTACTCACAGTGTAGACAGTATCCTGAGGGTTCTTTCTTCTCTGCTGCAAAACAAAAGAAAGTTGTCACACATCTCACCACCAGCATCCCCTCCACCTTGCACATGCCTTGCATTTGCTCTAGGCACTGCTGGACTAGCCCTGCCCACCACAGTCCATCTCACCCCCACCCACCAGGCTCTGCTCAGGCAACGTGGCCTCTGGAAAATTAATTTCCTTTTAATAATTGGTCAAACCCAGTTCTTCTCTGCTCAATCCCTGCACCTGGCTCCTGTAGGTGAGCCCTCACACACGAAGCAGGTTCTGCCTCCTCTCCCTTTCACACTGCTGGGCTCTGCAGCAGAAACAGCTGCTTTGGTTGCTGCTCCACTTTGTGGGTGCCTGTTTGGCAGCACCACAGCAGCCAGCTCTGCAGAGACACCCCTGCTGCCTGGCACAGCCCTGGCTGGCACCTCCCACTCTGGGGGCTGCAAAAAGCTCTCAGCAAAGCCGAGAGGGGGCAGAGACCAAAGCAGAAGGGGAGGATTCCTCTCCTCCCCGCCAGCCCGAGTTTGTGGTGCCCTGCCCAGGAAGGCGCTGGTGCTCACTTCTCATGTGATGTGTGATGTGTGATGTGCCTGCACCGTGGCTGCAGCAGCGATGGGAGGGACCAGATCCGAGGAGCAAAGGGGCACGGGTGGGAGGAGTTACCTGGTGCCTCCCGCCCAGCTCAGGGTCTGCGCCTCGCTTGGCCCCCAGCACGTCGTAGTCATCCCTGGGGCCACGGGACAGCTTCTGGAACAGCAAAGCAAGGAGCAATGGATGGACAGCATGGGGATGGCATAACAGATCTCAGCACGGGGAAGAAAGGGAGCCCAGCTTGGTTCACAAGTACTGGGACAGAGGTGGAAATTGTTTTCACTCCTTATTGCAACTGACAACAAAAATATCTCCAACTAAGCCATGGAAATGGCAAACAGTGGTCTGTGCAGCACAGAACTGCAAGCTGATGCATCAAGAACCCTTCTTAGACAGAAATTAGTTAAAAATAAGAGAGTGTAAGGAGGAACTCTGACTTTCATGCTTTCTTTCCCACTGGAGGGTGAAGATCCACAAGCTTCATTTTCCTTGCAGAGCAGCTCATCTAGATTTGCATCAAGAAGCTACAGAAATGTTATGGCCAACAGAATTCTTAGCTGAGAAAAGTTACCTTGGCCAAGGGCACAGGAGGGGTTTAAGGTCAGAATAACACAGCTGGCAGTGCTACTGAAAAGGTGACAGGCTACACTTAAACTGAAAAACCCCCTGCATTAATGTTCATGCATTACACAGTTAAACAGAACTCGTAGCAGGATGTGGCTGTGGCCAAAAGCGTGAGAAAAAAAAAAAAAGAAAATCAAAAGGCAACTAGACATAGCAAAAATAGGTAGAGTTTAATGCTGCCATGAGTGAGCAATTTAGTTAGGCAGGACAGAGAGGATTTTGTCTCTGTCCTCCTGCAGGTCAGGAGCCTACAGCCCAAATCTCTCCTCTGCCCTCTGGCCAGTTTGGGGACAGCCAAAGGTGCCCCATGAGGTTTGATCCTTCCCCTTGCAGCTGCTGTACAGATGCACACAAACATGTACAGCTACTCATCCCCTGGGTCATCCAGAGCTGCTCTGACCCACAGCCAAGTCACTATTTGATAAGTGCCCCCAAAGGCAGCAGGTTTGCAAGCAAAGAGCAGCAGCTACTTACATTGTACAGGTCCTCCTGGCCAGGTGGCAGCTGTGGCTGAGAGGCCTGGCTCAGCTGGAAGAGACACCAAACTGTGAGCAGAGGGACAGTGGCTCCCCTCAGTCCTCTCATTCCCTCCCTCCTGAGTTGCTCCCATGGGAACAGGGTGACCCATCAGCAGCCCGTGTGGCACTGAGGGGGCTCAGGGTGTGCAATGCTGCACTGGCACTGCTGTCCTCACACAAGGCTGCTCTCAGCAGCCAAGCCATTTCACCTGCCCATGCCCCCAGTTCACAGCTCAGGACATCTGGGTTTGTTCCCCACACTCCTCCCCTCAGATTCTGTGTCTCCATTCTGTTCCTGCCACAATCCTGTGCTGCCAAAAGGAGCTCCCATCGGGCTATAAAATCATCACTGCAGCCTGTGTAAAGACAAACACTCTCAATGCTCTTCCTCTCCATCCATGAACCTTTGG
This sequence comes from Campylorhamphus procurvoides, assembly GCA_013396655.1. Taxonomy (NCBI): domain Eukaryota; kingdom Metazoa; phylum Chordata; class Aves; order Passeriformes; family Dendrocolaptidae; genus Campylorhamphus; species Campylorhamphus procurvoides. The sequence continues at coordinate 183,144 of WBMV01005856.1, read as the reverse complement.
GGAGAACTTCCCCAGGTTGCTCAAGTGGACACCAGAAACACAGGAAAGTTAATAAAACCCCAAGCCAACCCCAAACCAAACAACAGCCAAACAAATTTTTTAAAAAGAGAGACAATAAACCAATAAAAAGGTTTCATTCTAAGCAACATAACTCCTCTGCACTCCCACTTTCCAGCCCAGCCCAGCTAGTTCACAGCAGCAAAGACAAAAGCACCTGTGGTTGGTTAGACTGACCTTGGCCTTCACAAAGAGCGCTGTTATGATGACTGCGTACATGAAGAGGAATCCATCCAGGATGTAGCAGAGCCTGGGATCTGTCAGCCCAAGGACTGACACAGCACCTGCACAGAAGCACCAGAGGCATCACCACACAAGGCCATTTGGAGCACGGGGTGCTTGGCAACACAAGTGGCATTGCTGCATGGCTCTTCTTGGAAAAGCACTGAACGTGAGGGCAACACTGCCCCTTGGGAAACGAGATGGAATTCTGAGTATAAGAGTTGTAGGATGAGTCAGGGGGAAAAGGACCATGGCCAGTCCAACCCTCTCTCTAAGCAGGGTGAGTTACACCAAGGACTGCTAATGCTCCAGTTACTGCAGGAAAGCCTCACACAGAGCACCTGGTTTCTGGTGGCTTTTGGATTTCTGAAAGGAATCTCCTGCAGGGATTCATTACTGGTTAGGGATTCCTTCATCACCTAATGCCTGAGTGTGTGTGAAAAAAGGTTAAGGGAAGGGCTTCTTACGGAAAAAGCTTTCTGTTAAATGTAAAGAAAGATCTGGGGAGACCCAGCTGAAATCACCACGCTGCTTTATTTCCAAGGTCTGCTACTCCCCTGACTGAGAGCTGGAAAAAGGGATCACTCAGAGGATGCTGCTGTTCATTCTCAGTGTTGCATGTATTTATACACTGACTGCAGCCTGCAGGACACAGCAACACTGCTGGGCTTTACAGCTAAAGCTGATGGAACTGCTCCTGGGTCAGTTTGTAAACACATGGCCAGTTCACAGAGTGTACTTAAACAAATCAGAGCCATCAACAAAACAAGAAAGTGAATTGAAATCACAGACTCATCAGGGTTGGAAGAGTACTGAGGTCAAGTCCAACCTTTGACCAAATTCCCTCCTGCCCACTAAACCGTATCATGCAGTGCCATGTCTACCCTTTTGTTGAACACTTCCAGGGATGGCTCCTTCTCTTTTGGAAACCTGTTCCAATGAAGACATTTTTCCTAATATCCAACCTAAACCTTCCCTGGTGCAGTTTGAAGCTACTGCCCCCTTGTCCTGCCTGTTAGTTCATGTCATTTCTTTCCTTATGTTTGACCTCTGTGTTCTTAACAAAAAAAACCCCAAACAAAAAACAAACAAAAAAACCCCAAACAACAAAAAATAAAAGAAGAAAAGTACAGAGCACTTGCTAAATAACAACCTTTGCAGCAGGTTTCTGCATTAGAAAATGAGAGAGAAAAAGAAGATACAAAGCCTATTGAACCAAAGGTCAAAGAGACAGGAAACATACTGAAGCAGTAGCAGTTACAGCAGTTGGCATCCCTTTATGTGAACAGGACCACTTTAGGTTCTCAAATGGCTGGAGGAGTGGTTACAGCTTCTTCAGTGTTTGCACAACAGGCACCACCAAAATGTGTTCTGTCTCTCATGAGCCCTGGGCAGAGCCAAACCTGCCAGGCTGCAGGGAGCAGTCACACCCAGAGCAAAGCACAAATAGCAAACATTGCCCTGGGCATTCCCACTATTTAACCTCACACATTACCCATGCACAGCATCTGTCCAATATTCATATCAGTGTTTTGCCAGTCCAAATGTCAGCAGCCCAGGGCAGCACAGCAGGGTTTTAAAGCAAGATGTCCAAGTACAGGCACGGGGCATGGCTCATGTCAGTCACAGGGTGGCAAGGAGAACAGTCACCTTGCATGGCAAATGATGGCAAATGCAGTGTGCTTAAAAGTGCCTCAGACAGAGAGATCCCTCTGCCCAGATATCCCAAAAGGAGCTGAGGCACCAGGGCCCAAAGATGAGGCCAAAGTGGGGCTCTTGCTCACCAGGGAAGCAAACTCTGAAGGAGTAACTATTGGGAAGTTTGCATTCAGTGCTGCTCCCCACGTGCTGCTCTGCAAGGAGCTGCAGGCACAGCATGGGTGTTAAGGACAAACAGAAACCCTAATGGCTGCACCCCAAAGCTGGCTGGGGTTCTATCCTGGCCCCCACTGCTGGCTCTGTGCGTGGGGTCACCTGAGTGAATCACTGAAATGTGGCCTGGACTTGAAACACTCCCTTTTAATAGGATTTCCCTCCTCCAACATCTTTTGGGGTGCATCTGGATTGAGTTAGACCATGAGTCCTGGTGATGGTTTAAGGAATACAGACTGTAAAAGCTGAACTACTTGTAAATCCAGATCATATCTGTCCACCATAACATTTTCTCTCTCCCATGGCCCCCATTAAATGATTCATAGAAGAGTTTTACTTTTAGGGGTTACCAAAATTCAGTAACACAGCTATAAATGAAGCGTTTTATCTTCCCAAAACCTGAGTTTCTCAGCGAAGCCCGTGCAAACCAATCCCAGCACGAGAGATTTACTGGTGCAGCTGTGGGCACAAACAGAGGGGTTTAAAGGCAGCTCCTACAGTGCCTTCTCCCCACAAGCAGGAGCTGCCACAGCTGCATCAGGGCAATGCCACCATCTGAGAGCCCAGACCAAATGCCTGAAAGTTAACCAGCTAAAATTATTGCAGAACCCTGTTCATAAGGCATGCATCTATCCTGGGGTTTGTTTCTGTGGGTTTTACCCATAGATATAAATAACAAACTAGCCTTGAATACTCCAAGACTGAAGAAGCAGAGGCCAGTTCCTCCTTCACTCACAGAAGGAAGAGGCTCCTCCACCAATTTTTGGGCACATTGATGGAAAAATCTGAGCGAAAACAAATAAGGAAAATATTGTAATGCCTCAAATGGCCAAACATTGGTACCCCTGCCTGTGGCAGGACAGATTAGAATTGCATGATATTTAAGATCCCTTCCAACCCAAACTATTCTATGGTTTTCTAGCACATCATGGAATAAAGACTAATCAAAGGTCCAGGGTACTGTAACAGGGACAAGACAGGCAGACCTCCAACAGCTGTTTGATTTGTGGGAGGAGGAATCAGTGTGTGCAGAAAACAAGACTAAATGATCAGCCTTTTCAGCCTGAAGATGAATTAGATTAACTCTGACTATCTAATTAAATAAGGCAATCTTTCACCCTCCAAACCCTTCCAGAGCCTCACCAGAAACAGAAAGGAGGGCAGTGCCTTGCTCATCTCTGGAAGGGGACTCCTTGCTTCATCAAAACAGTCAGTCATTCTCAGAAAAAGCAACTGCTTTCACTTCTCAGTTTAGCAAGGGCTTGGTGCAAAGGGCTTTCCTGAAGCACACCTGACATTGCCTCCTGGGGACAGCAAACCCTGCAGAGGGAGGCTGAGGATCCAGGACATCGAGGAGCTCAGGGGACAGTGCCAGGCACATGTGCCTTTACAAACCCACCTTCATCAGGGTGAGCAAGAGTTTCATCTAGTTAATACAAAGGGTGTTGCCTGCTGTAAATTTCCTACTGCCTAATCCTATCTGGTGAGAAGGGGACAAAGAGGAGAGACTTATTATACAAATGGTTGTTTCTTAGCCCTTCCCAGTTCTGGCCCACAGCAGTAACTCACCCCAGACTGATTTATTATCAGGAGGCCTTTTCATGTCTGGCTTCTACAACCCAATGCAAATGATGAAGGACTACTTAAAAGAATTCAGCCTACAGATCTCACTGGGAATCCCAGAGAGACCACACACTGCAAGGCTGAAGGAAGAGACACCAAGTCAGACACGAGATGCTGGTGATCACAATCAGACGCGTTCCTCTGTTCATGAGGACTTCACAGAAGTGGCAGACGTTTCTCTGAGCACTTTCAATTAGCACTTTTAAGTTAGAATTTACAGCAAGGAGTGGAAATAGGGTGGTGCTAAACAGCTTGCAGCTAGCTCAGTGCCAATGGCTCCAGTACACACTGATAACATGCAGAACAATCCCCAGCCAGGAGAGTTATAAGGCATTCCCACTCCCTTCTGTCCTAGTTCTGACTGCACACTCAAGACAGCTAATCCTACTGGAATGGAGCCAGTTTTCCTTTCCTTTCTCCAGGATGAATTCCCACCTAAACTCGCTGACAGCACCAGATCTGAATGGTGCCAGAAGACTCAGGAAGGGCACCAAGCCCCAGTAAAGAAAGCCACCCACATTTTTACGTTAAGCCTACAGCAACATTTTTTAAAACTCATGCCATCCAAGGCCTTCAACCCATTCCTCATGTAATGTGTTTCAGCAAATAAATGTCATGACTAAGTCATAAGAAAGGTGGACACACGAAAACCTGTGGAAAGGCTGTGGGATTTACTTTAGCTCATCCAGCAGGACAGGCAGGAGCTGGGTGTTTTCAGAGTTCCAAAAGCCTCAAGGTGTTTTCACTGGGGTCCCTGCATAGACACCCACTTGCAGGAAGTGAGGGTGAAGAAACCATTAGTGGGGCTTGGTGCTGAGCAGAGAAATAGTTCAATCATCTGGCAGAGGCAGTGGTGGCCTCAGGGTATCAGGCAGGAAGGAGGCTGTGGCTCTACCCCTTGTGGTAGCTCCTACACATGGGGAGGGAGGGCTCAGAGCAGCCCCTGCTGCTGACCCACTTAGGGGATGGAGCTCTGTCTGTGTGTCCTGTCTCTGGGGGAGGATGCACAGACAAAAACACCCTCCTGTGCAAGAGCAGGTACGTAAGGAGTGAAGAGAAGGGTTGTTAAGGGTTTGGTTTCATGTTAATTCCCTGCCTGTTCTTTGTGCAGCATTGCTCACCAGAGCTTGGCAACAACAGTAGGAATATTGGGGAATGGCCCACTCTGAACACGAAGCATCTCATGGGCCTCATAGAAAGGAAAAACAAAAAGCCAATGGATGAACTATCACCAAAGGGAAATACCCCAACCAACCCTGCCTGGGTCCTCGATGGACTCCTTCAGCAAAGGGTCTCAGAAACCATTTTTATGCAACTAATAGTAAAATTTAGCAACTCAATTCCAGTGATCAATATACACACTGGAAACCCGGCTAGGCAGGCTACAGTGAGCAATTTAAACTAATTTCATCCACAGCACTAATTTTATCCCATTGTTTTTTCCTGTGGCTTTTTCATTAAAAGATTTTCCAGGGGCTCTGCACACAGAAATCCCAGTTAGGAGTGGATTTAGGTTAGTTTAGCTTTCCTGGAGGAACCTCACAGCTATTTCAGAGGATTCAGATGCCTTGTATTAATTCTTTGCATCTCAATGCAGACCAGCAGCTCTCAGCCACTCAGCAGACACAGTTTACAGACCAATCCCATTCCTACCCTCAGGTTTGGAGAGCACCCACCTGAAGCAGCCACTTAGGATGGGATTTTATGTTGTCTCTGATTTTTCTCACTCCGACGCATTCTGTAAGTGTAGCATCACACACTGCACTTATCACTGCACTCATCTAATTGCCTGCCACTCTCATAAATAGCACTTTCCTTTTGAGGTCCGTAATGCTGCTGCTAAAATGGGTGAACATTTTGAAATTATGTTTACTTTAAACATAAACTCCCTCCCCACACAAAGCCGTGTCGGGAGGGCTCTGAGATGTGCAGGGAGATAAAAAGGAAACTGCTCTTGTTTGCTTTCTATGTGCAGCTGAGAGGGAGCCAGAATGCAAAGGGAATTTACACCAGCTCCATTTTTCATAGCACTGGGAGCTTAGGTAAGCTTTATTCAAAGCACAGTGTTGCAAAGTGCAGCCACACAACTGCTGGATTGTGTGAAAAATTGCCAAGTGATCAAATGTCCACAGAAAATAAATTTTCTCCTAAATGTGAAAATGATCCTCAGCATTCCATTTACTTTTGCTGTGTGCTCTCTATGAAAATCTTTCTTCTGCTTCTATCCATTACGATTTCTTCTTGCCACAGAACCATTTATTGTGTTTTCTACTACCTAAAACACAAAGCTGGGCTGCCCAGATAATGCATGGGCTTGTAGAGAGCAAAACACTTTGCTGCCTTAATACAAGTGCTTTTCTGAGATCAGCTTTGATTAGTGTGGAATCCATTCACATCTGGATTCAGTGGGTATTCCCAATATGATAAAGGGGAAGAGGGAAGGTACTGGGGACAGATACTACTTCGAGGTGCTTTGCCCTGGCCTTGTTTGTGCCTCCGGGAGTTTCATGCATATCCAAGCCTGGAATTAATTGGGCAGAGAGTTATCCCATAAAATTAGCCATGACACGTGCATTAATTATTTCAGTCTCCCCCTTGACAACTGTTTGGAGAAGTTGCCCTGTACCCACAGCACTCAGGAGGGTTACACTGAGGTTCATCACATGCAAAAGGAGGAATAAGCAGGAGTGAATGCAAACAGCTGGCCTGGCTCTCTTCCCACCAAAGCCCAGATCCAGTGGCAGGGGGAATCCCTTCTCCACACCAATTCCAGCAGAGGTTGGCCTGGGCCATGAGCTCAGTGGGAACGGGGTTAGCCCAAGGCAGACACAGCCCCCTTCAAGGACTCACGGCAACAGGGCTGAGAGCCAGTCATTCAAAGATACAAGCAAATGCAAATGGGGTTCCAACACAACATTCATTATAATATTCCGTACTTGCTGTAGCAGACTGAAGTTTGGTGAGTCTGACACTGCAGTATTTCTTTGTGCAAATAAACCTTCTCATTACTCTTTAGATCCGCAGAGTTCTACCCTGTTTGCAGAGCAACCCGACAGTCTGTTCCTCTGCAATTCACTTTCACATGCTGTAACAAACCAGTTGCCTCTGAACCCTTCAATTTAAACAGCATTATTTTGCTAGAAATACACCCCAAAGTTGCATTTCTATTCTATCAACAAAAATTACCCCTGATTTTCTCTGAGTCCATTGCAGGAGCCACATTAGAATGATTTACCAGAAGGCAAAAAAAAGCCAGGCAGGACTGGCTGGTTCAGCTCATTGCACAGCACCAAATACATCCATTTAACTCTCCAGACATTTCCACTGAGCCAGAAGAGCACAGCACATGCACAGAATACAGAGCTCTAAGGGAACAGTCCATGGGCATGAACTGAGAGAAGTTTGGCTATGTGACACGGCTCAGAATAGAAAACTGAACCACAAAACCCAGGGATCAAAAGTCACTACATATTTGTCCTGTCAGTCAATTTTCTGTTGGACATGAAAAAAACCAAAGTCGTTACCTAACAGATTCCATGCAGCCCCCTGAAATTTGCAGGACACGAAGCCATCTGCTGTCACACAGTGGGGTTTTATCTAAATGAAACACACACAGAGCAACGTAGCAAACATCCTTTTCAATTAAAAAGATATGTTTCATTTCAAATGCTGGGAAAAAACCCCAATGAATAAAATTTAAACAGAGAAATCATAAGCAAAACTGCAGACCTTAGATAATTTTATTTCACCAAACTATTGCCTAAGCCCCCCACAAGCCAAATTTCCCTGCTACAAGCCCTGTCCTCCTCCAGTGCCCCACTGTTACATACCTCAGACTCAAGGGTTTATGATCAGAATAAAGGCCCAAAAAGAGAAAAAGTCTGCCCATCTGGGACAGAAAAATACCTGATCAGTTATTTTATTCCCCAGCTAACAGGTGGTGATCCAAACCCCATGGTTTTAAGACATAGTTTACCAGCATGGAAGCAACATTTCTCCTCTTTTCCACATTTCTAGCACTATCATAATGCTGGAAGCATATGAGGCAAAAAGAAATACTTAACAAACCCTACACAAAACCATTCTGTGCTCTTTAGAAGGAGCAATTGGCTGATGGGTTTATGGTGCTATTTATAACTGAGGTAAAGCTAAATAAAGCACCACACTGAACGTGCTGCTTCACTTAAAATTCTCAGCTGAGTACGACACAGAAATACCCTCCAGAAAGGCTGCTCAGAGACTGGTATTTCTGCAGCTTTGAAGAGATTAAATTATGCAGCTGAATATGCAGAATAACCCAGGATTGGATACTGGGCATGATTAGAATTCATGCACAACTGTATAATTAAGATTTTTTTAAATCATGTTTCAAAGTCAGTTGTACTTTCATTTTTTATGAGGTGTCAGTAAGTTACCTTTTAAAAGCAAAATAAACTCTGCCATTTGACTCTATTTTAGCAGATTACTGCAATTCTAGTGAAGGGAGAACATTTCTCTGCATACAGACTCGCTTTTAATACAGAACATTTTCTCCTTTTGCAAACCCAGAACGATCAAGTCCCATTGGGATCTGGATAGCTCAAATTTTACCACCCAGGCAGTTACCTATGAGTGTGGAATGGATGGCAAAAGTCCTAACTAAAGTTATAACCCATGTGGGTCAGCCTGTGGACTCCTGCCTGACTCTGCTCATTTCCACAGGAACCTTTTGTGCTCAGTCAGGCCCGATGGGGTCCGATGGCATCAGCATTTTCATGGAGATCATTTACAGTCACTTTGTTCAATAGTTACTCACTTTACAACTGATAAAGCAAAATGGATATATTTGCTTTCGGTCAGGAATTGTATTTTATTTTTCTTATTGAGCAGGAGTGTAAAAGAGAACGAAGGCAGTTCCACGTGCTGCTTGTGTGTTACAGAGAATTGGGCATTACTCTCACACTTGTTTTTCTCCAAGTTCCTCACATGGCAAATGCAGCCCTAAGTCAAAAGGGCAGAACCCCAGCAGTTTCTGCAAAACCATGCCTGCCTTCATTTTAAAATACAATTTATAACCTTATTAGGTCACATGGCAACCAAAATCTATAGCACGAGCATTGAGGTGATAATGATGTGTTGGAATCAGAGTGGTCTTACTCAAAACTGATGCACAAACTTCCCAAGTTCTTGTCAAAAGGCCAAGAAGGTGCATCTTACACAGACAATGGTGGGAAATCATAGGAAACAAAGGGATGTCAGCACATTATTTTCTGTAGTTGCCTCCAGACCGTTCAGTGTTTGTCCTATTTTAAAAATTATTCTGTGCTGTAAAAAGTTAGACAAAATAAGACTTCTAAGCATATAAAGGCACTTGCAGTTTAATAGCATTCTTAGTGCAGGCCAGGACAGTTCAGAGAGGAACAGAAAACATCAGCCAAGGACACTTTAATGCTTGCTGCTCCCCTGGGCACTGCACACCAGCACCCTCCAGGTGAGGTTCAGTAATAGCTTTATAGCCAGACTTAAGTAGAGAATTAATACTTTATTATCCTTTGCAGACAGAAGAATCCCATTTCTTACCCCTACACGACTGGCTCCCGGATCTGTGACTTCTCTGGTTCTCTTTCTCCTGCCACTGGGCAGGGCTCAGGCTCAGCCCCCTGCCCTTGGTGTCCCCCAGCACTGCCCATCCCACTGCTCTTCCACCCAGTGCCCCAGTGCCCCAGTGCCACAGCCCAGACTGGCTGCTCCTGCCAGGGATCTCCCTCCTCCTGCTCTCTCGGATCAGGCTGGCAGCACCAGGGCCGTGCTCATTTTTCCCCATTCCTTTTTCCCTCGTTCCAAAGTGATTTCTAGGAGACCTCACAGTATTTGCAAGACCTGGCTACGAGGCTGATGATGACATACATGGCTTGAACACACCCTTGGCATGGATCTGTGCAGACAATCACGGGCTGACAGCGAGCACACTCTCCATGCCCACCCTTGCACTGCAGGAGCTGCAGCAACAAAACAGGGCTGCTGGTCCCTCCCTCTCACCCTCCCCAGCCCCTCCAGAGCCCCAGAGCGACACAGATACCAATCTGCTCCCCCTACACACCCGCCCCAGCAAACACACATCTGAGGCTCTCCCCTGCTCACACAGGCAACACCAGGTGCGCTGGGAAAGCACGTGCTCAGAGCTGCTCTGACCGAGATAGGAATTGTTACCTCAAAATAAAGTGAGTGTAGGAGACAGCTTTGTCATTTCAGGGCTCCTCAGCCTCTCTTCTTTCTTACAGGAGGGAATGAAACAAAGAAAACCCACTGAAAACCAAAGAAGTGCTTGGCTAAAAGGGGGTGACATCTTAATTCTGGTTGGGACCTCCAGGAGGCTGAGCAGGCAAGTAATCCCCCAGACACACGGTGAGCAGTGAGACAGGTGACCCCACTGACCCCAGAGGCAGCAGGAGCACCCAGGATGGTGTCCCACCTCTGCCCCCTGTCACACCCTGGAGAAGGACTGCACAGGGTTCCAACCAGCACCAACCCCATTCCACTTTCCCTTTGATGTACCTGGCCCCAAAGAAGGCCCTCTGGACACTCTCAAGGCAATAGTGTATGACACATTCTTACACACACTTGTTTTTTCTGTTTTAAAGCAAGGTGTTGGTGGCAAGGGGTTGTTTGTTTGCTTTCAAAACAAGACTGTCTCTGTGCAGGAGTCATTGCTTCCATGCACGAGGTGGGATATTCCTGGGGAGCTCAGCAGAGAGCACCAAATGCCTCGACACAGAAGGTTGTGGACATTCTATGCAGGACCTCTGCTGCCTGAGCTGAAAAATGTGGCTCTCAACACACCCTGGGAGCTCAGAGCTAAAAGAAACAGCATTAAATGATCTTGTGTTGTACAACCAGACTCAGGGTGCAGCAACAGGGCAGTGTGAGCACAAACGCTGCCAGACAGGCTAAGGCAGAAAGGGAAGGGGACAAGCTGGTGTTTTCTTCTATTTTTTAAATTTTTTTTTAATAATAGTCAAAATACAGATCTTTCCCCAGAAGGCAGCTTTGGCTCTGGAATCAGAATTGCCAGAGGGTAAAACAAATTCGCTCCCATGCAGAGTAACCACTGATAAGCAAATTTTCTCTCCCTCTCTTATATAAGAGGCACCCCAAATAGCAGCATGAATTTTCTGAATATTTCTTGCCAACTCCCACTCCTTCATAATGAGCAACTGGAAAGTTTCAATCTGAATAAATGACTTTATAGATTTAGGGAAAAATAAGTTACCGTGTCAGAGGGCAAAAAAGCCCTATTTGTGCTCTCTGGACTGCACTGGTCCCCATGAGCAAGCAAGAAAACACGGCTTCTCTCATTCAGAAGGCAGAATGAACTTCCAGAAGTCCTAAATTTAAATTCAAGTCTTACGAAGTTAAGCTGTGTCTTTCTCGTAGGAAATACAAATTCTCGGTAGCCACACAATAGAGCACTGCTCAGAGAGCTGTGGTGTGAGCTGCAGTCAGAAACGCAAAGGCACCAGAATATTTGTATTTGAAGGTTTTCTGCTTATCCAAGAAGATTACACTGTCACTTTTGTGTGACTCGCTGCCTTTGCCATCCACACAAACAGTTGTGCAATACCACACACCAGGGGTGTATATGCTTATACACACATATATCAATATATATGAGGAATATGTGGTGCATCCTTGTATACAGAGATGTACCCACACACCCTCTCCTCTCCCAAGCCATTCCTCCTCCCTGCTTCGCTGGGTCACACACCAGGGCAGGAAGGATGCTCAGCCAGGACAGCCACACCAGAGGTTTCCTTCTGGGCTGCAAAGCTGTGCCTGTCCCCACCACTGTGCCACTCTCCTGATGCAGCCAGCCTGACTGTGCCACTGTGCCACTCTCAGCTCCTTTCACATCATGCCCGGTGGGAGCAGAGTGGGAGGAGATGGGCAAGGGCAATAAAAGGCTGGATAGCAGCAGGAGACAGTCCAAAGGCAGCTACTGAAGAGTCAGCAACTTCATAAAAACAGGCAATAACACTTTTTCCACTTGAGCAGAGAGGAACTGCAGATTCATTTATAATTTGACTCCTGTATTCAAAGGAAGACACCTAAGCACTACAGACAAAACAGTGGAAAATAAAAGTGTGCCATCTGTTCAGCATTTTCTGTTCTGTTCTTGCTAGTGGTAAACACCCCAAGCAGTGGGCAAGCCTTGCTGCCAGAGCATCCCTGGGCATGCTGCTACAGTCAGAATCTTTGCCAGCTACTCTTCTGTGTTCTCCTGTCACTGAGCAGTTTAAGAAAGGGTGTCTGTATCTTTCTGAAGAAAAAACCCTACAGATATGATTGATCACATGAACCCCAGCAGTCAAGGTTTAGAAGAAAAACTGCCACCTTTTGAGACAGGTGGGAAATAAGGACAGGTCAGAAATGTGTTCTTCAGAGGCTAAAAAAATTGGGTTAGAAAATGAACTCAGCATAAGGTATCAGGTTATGAGAGAGTTTGTGTGGTGTTTTACAGAGAGTTGTGTCTTTAATGGCATGGAGAAATGAGATATAAAATTAACTGTTTGCTTCCTTCTCTGGGAGTTTATTTATAACATTCCTGAGTCCTGGGTGCTTGTCAGAGCTCAGTCACCACAGCCCAAGGGTTGAGAAGTTAATCAATAAGCCAAAAGCAAAGTTTCTCCTTCAAAACGAGGATAGCCAGAAGACAGTAGAGCCCCAGATATCAAAATTTAGTTACAGGGCATCAGAAAAGAAGGTGATAAAGTACATAAACCACATTAAATATGGCCTGTTAATGTTTGTAATGAAAAGGACTAACCTGCTAATAAGAGTAGAGGAAAAGGACTTATAAATAATCTTATAAATAATGTTATTTTAAAAAAAAATTACACATTATTTCTGCACTTTCTTTTGATTATAAAGTCTTCAATTGTGAGCATGTTATGTTGCACTGGGTATTTACACCAGACTATCACAGGAACACTTTTCTTTGCCAAAATAAGAACACATTGAATCCCAAGCCATACACCTTTTCTAAATCAAAGAATATTCTGGTTGTTGTAAGAAAAGCCTTGGAAAAAGAAAACGGATAAAAGATCTCCAGCTGACTCCAGAAAAGAATTTTTAAATTTGTCTGTTTTGGGATCTAAGCTCTGGTATGTTCCATCTAAGTTCTGGTAAGTTCCATCCCAATTTAACAGTCAGGGAAGGAATAGTAAGGACGATTTATGTCCAACCAGTGCATAAGTAACTGAAATATCTGAGGACACAGAGTGTTAAAAGGTGGGAAAACAAACTCTGGTAAGGACTATATGCCTACCCAAACCTGTGTGCTTCCCTGCAAGGCAGGTATTGCTATCCCAGCTTCATGCTGTGGAGACCCAACCACCACAAACCTCCTGAGATGATCCAGAGGCCTCTCTGGGGACCTGTGCTCTTCCTCATCCACGTAAGCAAAACTTTAAGAAGATCTTTTCTACCTTTGCCTTAGAGGCTGCAATCAAAGCAGTGCTTGAATTGCACTTGGCCTCTGAGCCACAGCTTGCCTTCCAGGCTCATTTCTGACATGCAGAGTTTCTCACAAAGGTAAGGCACTGGGCCATCATATCTACAGCTCTCTCTTAACCCTGTGCTTTGCTGCTCACCCTCTGCTGCTTTCCCTTTTGTTCCCACCTTGGCTGTCTCTGCAAGCAGTTTAACCTTTACTGAATATTTGCCTTGTCTCTCCTCCCCTTCTTTTAATCTTACCCTCCACATCCACCCCACAGAACAGCTCTCCAGTTTGAAATCACCCAGTAATAAATCACACTCTAACTCCAAACAGGGCACTGGGAACCACACAATCCCAACCAAACAGAAGGCCTGACTTTGCACAACCAGTGAGGTCTCACTGTTCTTGTCATCCCAGGGGAAGGTCCAGGTCCACGTCCCTCCCATACCAGGCCAAAAGAGTCTTTATCTATCAATTATATATCAGAGACAATATAAAAGAGGGGCAAAATAAAGATAATATGTAATTATATATCTATTATTTTAAATGCTTCTTTTGACTAAACCAGAAGTCAAATTCAGGAGGAAATGAGAAAACCTGCTACAACAGGCTATATTGGTTTAAAGCTTGGGTCATTAAAATTCCTTAGGATATTTGAGCCATTCAAAGCTATCCAGTAGCAAAGAACAACTTTGCCAGAATTTAGGTGGTTTAAGTTATAAAAAAGTGCACATGCACTATGCCTAGTACTTGAACTTACTACAAAAAGGAAATCAAAGGTTTAATGCACCTGTAGTAAATGTTATCGTACAAAAAAATCTGTTGTATTTATTTAAAATAACTCAAATACAGACATTTTCTTCCCAGTGGCTGGGATAAAAATAAACACAGATCTAATTGTTCTTCTCTCCCTTAGCTGTGCAGGGAGTAGCTGTCTCCCAGCAGCAAAGGGGAGCTTTTTGCCACAAATACTCAATGAAAAATTAAAACCCACTCTTGATTCCCACTCAGCTGCAGTAAGTGGCAGGCAAAGCAAGCCAGTGTCAGACTCAAAATATGATTCCCACTTCCAAGAGAGAAGGCATTGAACAGCATTACCCTACCATTATAGGGACAAGGTGAAGAAGTTTATAATCCAGAGACTGTTAACACACTGAGACTTAACACAACAGAAATAAAAATAAAATGTATTTGGGGTTGTGCTGCTAGAATGGGAAATAGATTACACTGAGTCCACATCATCTCTTCTCTGATATATTTGTATTTTTTGAACAAAAAGCTGGCATAAGAGTTCGTGATGAATTTTGCTGAATATATTCCAATCAAAACACCAAAGACTCTTAACAAAAAACCTCCCCAAAACAACACTAAGAAGCGGTTTTGTGTGAGAGAAGGATATGAGGAAAATAGAAAACCGTGTCCAGAATGAGGGCAGGCAGGAAGTAGGATGAGACTGCTGCATAATGTCATTTCAGCAAAGCCTCAGTCCTACAAAACAGATTATCCCTGTGAACAGCCCCCCCCAGCCCGGGCGGGTGCCCAAGGACCAGCTGGACCTGGACAATGGAATGCCAGGTGTGGGTGGCTCTGACTGAAATGACAAGGCAGTTTGTCACCTGCTGCTCTGGCTCTGGCACGGACATCAGCAGCACACACATTTTCTGCTGAGCTGAGGGGAAAGCAGCCTGAAACTCGTGCAGTTTGGAGTCAGCATGCAAGAAAACATCGCAAACAAAAGGAGCCAGGCTCGGTGTCAGCTCCCCCTGACCCTGAACAAGTCACCTGGGGAGGAGAGGCAGTTTCCAAGATGCCTTTGCAGGAAAACACCACAGTCTCTGGAGATGGACAGGAGATTTTAAACAAAACCCTCAAACCAAACCCACAAACACCTTGAGCTCTCTGGCTTTACATTACACAGAGGCTTTTAGCAGAGGCACCCAGCTATCCAGCTGACCCTCACCTGAAGCTCCCTGCTTTGCTATGAGGGCTGTGTTCTGCTCACTGAGGAGTGCTCAGTGCCCACAAAGTGGTAACAGCAAGACTTGATTGCCATTATAAATCATTTAATAGTGCTGAGGGCCCAGCCAGCACTCCTCCCAGTTTTAGATGGCATCTTTCATCCTATTTTCAGTTGGTGCTTTAATTTCTGCAGTGCATGAGGTGCAACAGACCCAAAGGCTGGTAAGGGCCATGGGCACAGAAAGAGGCAATGGCCATTTGAAGATCACAGGGCAGATCACTGACAGTCCTGGACCCAAAACCCCCACGAGTGGGGAAGGAGTGTGACAGCATCACAGGATAACCAGCAGTGTGCAGGCACCGTGGTTTGCCTGTGCAAGAGGAAAATGAATATCACGATTTCAGACCCCGTGACATTATTGAACTTATTCATTGTATGAATTTGAAGACCGTGGTCCTACCATGTTTTCATTTTCTACACCCACACACGGCTTTCCCGAAAGCCCCTCTGGTTCTTGCAAGTCTAACGGGGGAGAATTCAAAACATTTTCAGCCTCTGCACCTGGAGAAAATTTATGGTGTCTCCTCTGCCACCCACTCTCCCCATTCCTTTGCAACACCTTGGAAAACCCGTGCTGGTTTGAATTTACATAAATTTACATCCTTTTCCAGCCAGAGATGACCACGTTTTGAGGCAGCCACATGTTCCTCCTCCTGCTGCTTTGCTAAGGGCAGTCACAGCCCAGCTGAGGGGTGGCCACCCAGCAGTATTCCCAGGACCTCGGGGCTGATGCAGACACACTATCTATTATCATAGCAAATCCCCTGTCAATTCAAGACCTCATTACTGCTCTTCTGGTGTATTTTGCTTAACCCCACCCTGTTCCGGGTCACCAAGTGGATTTTAGGCACATCCTTTGCCATAAGGTTATGTCTGGGCCTTTGCACGCTGGACGTGGCACTCATTTAGTGTCAATCAGGTTTTGTTTTGGCTGATGATTTTTAAAATTCTTTTAATTTGGTGGCTGCAAAGGTATGTAGAGTATCTTACAACTCATCTACCACATGCTTCAGCACCACATTTGTCTGCCAGTCCTTTTCATTCTCACTGCAACAGCTCGTGTGGAGATACTTCCCTTATCTTACTATGAGTTTCTATTTTTATAGCAGGTTTTGTTCACAAATAGCAACATGAAATTACTTCCCCTGAGCTGATAGCTCATAAATGTGGCTCCTGAAATACACTTTTGCATAGTTTCTTGCCCTCTCTAGTCCAGTCTTCCAGACTAGACTTGTTATGATTCAGAAAACTGGGGCTTGATGTAAATTTTAGAACCTTCATGTCACAAAACTGCATTATGTTCATACTTGAAAGCTGCCTAAAAAGGTTGCCAGCAAAAATTCAGAAATTAAAATATTCACATCTATTACTGTTTGATAAATCCAAGCAAGAATGCTGCTGAAAAGCCCTTTCTTTAAATTTAGCTGCAGCTCCCATTGCTGAGAGTTCAGAGAGCCTGTATATGAAAGGTGTACACAGGGGAAAAACACCCACTTGTGTCTCACAATTCCATTAAAAGGATCTGTGCAGCTCCTTTCTCCACTCAGTTTAAAATCCTCTTGAAGCAGCAGTGGGTTTATCCAAAGCTTTCTTACAGCAGGGAAATTACACTTCTCTCAAATAGTATCAAAGGTGTTACTCTTAACAGGCTCCTGTTATTCAACAAAATCAGTATTTTAAAGACAGGAAATTTGCTAGCCCTTAACTTCCAATAATGTAATTCTAGAAGGTGACAGGCACACACACACAAAATATGGAAACATATCTGTGTGTAAAACATCCAGGAATACACACACACTGTGCTCAGAAAAAGACAAATAGAGCGAAACTTAAAAGATATTTATGAGTTCACATTTCTGGGTTTCCCGATTTCTGTTCGTGTTTTCAAAACATTTACTATTACAGAAATGGTAATAAATCCCAGATGTGTCACTGGTGGAGAAGTAAATAACTAGTAAATGCTACTAGTAGAACTTCACTTACAGAAAGCTGCTGTTTATCTGATACAAGATGATCAATAGATTTCCTAACTTCAACACGTATGTGGCAAACAAACACTAAAGACCATCCCCTTAAGAAACCTACACTTCAAACGGCTTCACTAATGGAGGTGAAACACATGTTGATGCTGATATACCCAATAGCACCCGTGAGCTCCCTGGTTTTGCACAGCTCTGCTGGTAACATGCACACACAAACACCCCAGGCATGTCTGTGCTGCTCCCTGCACAAACATCTGCCAAAGCAGCTGGGTTTGGATCCAGCCATGAATTTATCACATGTCTGTGATGTGATGGAGCAGACATTGCTCCTCTGGCACCTCCCTCAGTGCTCTGCTCTACCTTACACATTTCAAAGTTTTCCCTGACAAACCTTTGCTCCTACAACCAACCAACCAGCTGAAAAGGCCACTCCATCAACTCAAACCGCTCCCAAACAAGAATTTGGTTTCTATGCCCTTTGCCCTGGCAATAACCTGTGCCAAAACTAGTGGGAGGGTAGGAATCCTTTTGATTCTCCTGAAGAAATTCAGCATAGTTCACAGCTATTTTATATATATATATATGTATATATATAAAACAGGTGTTATTATTTTCATTCAATCTTCTCTCTCCCAGTGCACTCAGACAGCAATCATCACCTGCCTGAAGGAAGACCCTTGCACAAATACCCAAGTGGGTGCTCTTTTACACACCACACACAGACGTTGGAGAGGAAACGTTTGGAATAATTGTATGTAAACTCCACTTAGAGTGCCACTTGACTTAAGGGCTCTGTTGCCAAATATCTCACACTTACCCTTCTCAGTGTGAGAGCCCGAGACTAAAAGGCTTCGGGGAGGAAAAGGAAAAAAGAATCTGAAGTAGCTTTGAAAGCAGATCCCTCCCCTCTGCCTGACACCCGTGGCACAGAAAACAGGGAAGTGCCACGCATGGAGAGTTTTCCAAGCCCTGCATGAGCCCAGAGAGGCAGAACAAGAGCTCTGCACAAGTGCAGCTCCCCTTAGGCAGCTTCACTTCACAGCAGGCAAAGGCAGGGCAGTTCAGGGCCATTCGGTGCCTGAGGCACAGAGGCCACTTACCCTGTGCAAATAAACTGCAGCCCAGCCCCAAGGAAAGCCTTGCCTTGGTGCCTGCTGAAGAGTTAATGCACAGGGCAAGTGCTCAGGGGAGGCAAGTAAAGGCTGTCCTGTAAGCAGTAAGGTGTGGATGTAACAGCAAATTAGATGCAGCCACCATTTCAATTTCCCATCTATAAATTTGCTATTTTATTTCCTATATATGAAATATATTGCATTGGAGGTTCTAAAGGATACCTGGTAGACCTCAGCTTTCAAAACACCAGCATGAAAGAGGCAAATAAACCTGTGTGTTGATACCGATATTCGATGTAGTCTGCAGGATGAGGTGTGTTAACATTTTTAAATATTATTTACATATCAACAACGGGATAAGTAATGTACAGTCAACAAAGAGTGAGCCAAGAGGGTGGCCCATCTTGATTCAGCTTGGACACTGGTTTATTGGAAAGCCCAGGTACACTCCAGAGGATTTCTGGAGATTGCACAACAGATCAGCCACAAGTAAAAGCACAAAACCTGCAACCCCATTTTTCCATTTCCTTCCTTTATCTAAAACCCAGCACTGTTTCACTCCTTGCAGAGCATTGAGGATGATTGGAATTGTCAGAATTATCTACAAATCCTTCAGAAAAAGAATCCCAAAGTTCAAACTGCCCATTTGAAAAATGTTACATTCCATTCATATTGATTTTTCCTAGTATCTTAATAGCAATCTTCCTAATCAGATAGATTAAGGAGCACCAGAAGGTGCTTTAAAAATAATCAGAACTACAAGAAGATAATGAGGAGTTAAAGAGAGATGAAAACCTCAAAACAAAACTGCTGTAGGTATTACACATTATTTAACTGCACGTCTCATTAAAACTACTTTGTAAAATCATTTATACAAGCAATGTGGCAAATAAAATCTAGATAATATAATTGCATCGAGGCACCCATTCCCTTGGGTATCAGAGAGCTGGATGAAGCTGAACATTGCTATGTTTTCATCACAGCGTGACCCTGAAGCTTCAGGGGAGGTGAAGACCCCTCGGAATGAGAACCTTTCTCCTTTCCAGAAGGTCTGTACATGCTGCAGCCTCCATGGGGGTGGCAGGGCTCACAAAAACCCCACTAAATTGGGTTTCAGCTCTCTGATACGGGCGCCCTTCCTTCAGCAGAGAGCTCTGTGTGAGCTGCCAAAACCTGGCCGAGCAGCCTGGTAAATGCCCAAGAGTTCATCTGAAGTAAAACTCCTGCTGACACCACGGGGCAGCTGCCTAGGAAAGATAGCCAAATGAGTTTGAAATTAGCCAAGTTTAACTGAATGGCATTTACCAAAACACTGACGGGACCTAATTAGCAGGGAAGGTTCGCCAGAAATTAATTACCATCCCCCCATTACAGTTCCAGCACGCAGACTGCACATTTAGGGGTGATGCTCCTTGCCCAAGCTTTTTAAATACCCAAATTGAAATGCCCCCTCTGTGGCTCCAGATAATCCTTGTGTTTGGGAAAGGTCAGCATTCCACATTGCTGACCCACTCAGATCCCTCCATGTCTTTAAGATTCAGGAGCCCAGGACCTCCTGCTACAGCTCCCAGAGCTGTGTCATTCCAGGGGCTCAGAAGTGGCAGAATCATCCATATGGAATGCATTATCAGCACTCCCATTAATGCTATCTTTATATACCCCTGTAGAAGGGAACAGCACCACCTCTGTGCCCCATTTTGCAGAGCCTCTCACACAGGAACCTGCTTAGGGATCCTGGCCATGCTGAAATACATTCTGAAATACATTCTGAAATACAGCTGCTGCTAAAGAGAGCAGGGCAGCTTTTGCAGGGGTGGGTGGGGAAACTCTTAGGCACACATACTCCATTAGCTGACTGCAAAGAATTAAAATAACTGTAAAATACTCCAGCTGAAGCTGAGATTTCATTTTTATTTTTTGCATAGGTTTGTCAAGCTCATCAGGAACATTCCCCAGTACAAGTTCTGATATCCCATTAACTAGGGAATCTTTCTCGACTCCACTGAGTCAGCAAGTGTCTCTTGAATGGCTTGGCACATGTAAGCCCCATTTGAGCTCCTGCTCCAAATCAGGGGGAAAAAAGAGATAAATCTGGGGTTCCCTCTTCCCAAAATGCAGAAAACTGATTGCTTACAGACTGACTGGTATGTCACAGAAATACTTTGGAAGGGTTGGGATGGAAAACTGGGTGAGGGAGAAGCATTAAAACCTTTAAAAGGTTTGCAGAACATTGCTTCCCTTTAAGCCCTATTTTCAACCTGATACTCGTTCTGCCAAAGCCATCATGTCTAACAAATCGGCATTTGGCCCAAGATGTAAAAAGAAGAGCAAGAGAGAGAGGGGGCAAACCTGTCAGCTACTTCTCAGCTGAGAAAGATAAAATCAGATAAAAACACCCTGGAGAAGATGCTACAACAAGATAGGGCTGAAGGTTCATATCTCTAACTTCTTTAAGGCAGTTCTAAAAAGAAGAAGAAAAAATTGTCTCAAGCCTGAAAATGAGCACTGCTGCTTTTCCATCAGAAGAGACACAGCTAACAGCAGCAACAACTGCATTATAGTGCTGCCAGCTTTTGAGTCAAGTAATAAAATAACATCTCAGTTATTAGGAAAACAGAGATTATTTTAGTTGCATGAACAGACAGGATACGGAAAACTGCAGTTCTGCCTAGTTCACATTAATACTAGAGACACCTGAAATGTAAGAGAGAATTCAAAGCAAGGTAAATTAAAGCTGCTTCTTCTGGAGAGAAGTAATTCAGTGAGAGAATTTTGGGTTTTCAACATTTGAGTCAGGTAGAAACACTTGGAGATGTGATCAAAATGGATCACATTTTGGAAACGGAGATAAGTCAAGGAATGACCCCAGTTTGCATAGCTTTGAATATTTCATTATATTTTAGGCAAACCATTTTGGAAAGAAAAAGCAGAACTCTTGACAATCTGTGGCTCTTTCCAAACTTTAGGAGCAGACCATAATTTTGAAGCTACAAACACTCTTCATCAGACCTTTAGATCACACCAGGACAGCACGGCTAATTATTTGGGAAGCAGCTGCCTTTAAAAAAATGAATAAAAAAATACTCCAAGATCTCTTGCAAAATTTCTGTATAAAAAAATGGACAATGTTGTGGTATTTTCCATAAAGTTTTTAGGAAAAAAAAAGACATTTAGAGATACTGTTTTCTTTCCTATTTAGATGCTTATGCTGGGAGGCTGACTTTCAGAAAGCCTTTCTGGCATGTATGAATTGTTCTGTATTTTGTTTAAAGCAACTGTAAAGGTGTTTGACCTTCAGCTTGAAATGCAGGTGGGTTAACCCTGTTTACCTGCTCTGGCCCACTGGTGCAGTTCTGCCCACAATACACCAGTGCCCAGTTTCACTGAAAAAGAGCATGCTTGTGTTGCATTTGCAGCTCTTCAAATTCCAACAGACTATTCAGTGCTGGACCATTACAAATACCACGTGTTTTTGCATTTCCTGAGAAATATGAATGTCAAAAGTCATGGTAAAAGAAAGAAAAAGGCACACGTTGCTTCATACAGCACTGCTCCCATAGACTTCTGAAAATGTGTTGTTACAAATTCCCTGAACACACTTCAGTCCATAATGGTTAAGGCTTTAAGAATGATTTCACCTGTGGACACTGAGTCAGCTATCAGAGCTCTAGATAACACACCATAAAATAACAAACAAACCCTCGAAATTACGGCAAGTTGTTCCAAAGAAATCTGCAGAATTTAAATAACATCCTTTCAAAGCTTATCAAGAGACACTAATTTGCTACAAGACATTTTATGAACAGAGCAACTCCGCTCAGAGCAATTCACAGAATTGTTTATTTGCTTCTCAGAAACTGCCTTTAGTTTGGGTAGAGGTTTTGACAAGTGACCAATGATACAGCATTTCTCTCCCTCTGTATTCCACCTCCCTTCCTTCCTTTAGAGTGTGATTATTAACCCAGCTTGCAAGGTGTCACTCTATTTCTGCAATCTTTAGAAATGCACTTGCTGCTGAAATGACCTTTCAGCAAAGCCCCAAATAATGACACGGTGCAAATTGACAGCACGGGCAGAGGAACAGAGACAGAAAGAGAGGGATCCACATCAATTCTGGTAAGACTTCTTCCCTGAAATGGCTTTCACGTGGCTGGATGGTGAACTTCAACTGCAACAACACAGAAAGTACCTCTCCCAAAGTCTGGATACTGGGTTCTCTGACAAAGCTTGCTGATATGTGACCAAACAATATTAATTGTACAGCTGTACCATATAACTTTTCTTTGCAGGGGTTAAAAGCCTGCTGTGTTAACAGGGAGCTGCAAGGTCCCAGCCCACGAATCCAGTTCATGTGCATCTTCCAAAGGTTCTCTTTACAAGCTTGAAAACTTTACTAGGAAACTAGAAAGGTTTATTTATGGTGAAAGTTAAGATTTCCACCTAAGACAACAGCTTGAATTTTAAGTAAATCCTATGTGGTGAGATTTCCCAAAAAACACATAAATAAATATCCCCCCAAGTGTTGATAACGAGCCACCCCCAGACTCACTCAGGGTGTCCTACTACAGTTTACCTGAAAAGTTTCCAACCATTTTCTCTTGTCAGCTCCCATCAAATTCTAATTTAGAACATCTTTTGCCTCCATGTTATCCGAGCTTTCAAAGACTCGTGTTATCACTACGGCTTCTCCTTCACTTAAAAATGTAACAGACCGAAAAGAACATTCTGCTACTCAGAAAGAGTCAGGATAGAGAGGAAATTTCACTGCAGGTACATCTCATGAAAGAAATGGGCCAGATAGCATGAGAATTTCAGCAGGCTCCACAAACTGCGTGCCAGAAGCACAATGTTTAACATACTCTCACATCCTGAAAGCACATAAAGGTGGAAAACTCCAAACTTGCTGTTCTTCTGCTTGTAAGAGTTAACAGGCACATAACAAAGGATTGGAGAACGAAATATGTGAAGGGCTTCCAAAGGCTGGTTCTAGGAAATTTGAGGGGATAAAATATTTCCAATTTACACAGCTGCTGGCTGAGGTTGTGTCAGTAGAACAGTGAAAATCAACGATATGCTTACGAGTACACACATACATGGGGAAAGATGACACCTTTAACAGGATAGATATTTTAGCAGTACTTTTAAGAAGTTGTATCTTCTATTCATGCCATGTTGGGAATGTACTCTATTGTCCTGCCAGGATAGCTGATGCATCTTAGATATATATGTAAATACAGACATGCAAATACATGATGAACTGGAGAAGGGAAGGGGGATTCGATGGTTGCCTGAAGATGTGAAAACAACTATTTATTCTTTCTTTTTTAAAGAGAGTTTGGAGATCTAGCAAAGTAAATTATTTGTTTCCTAGCTATGCTTCCTTACTTAGGGGTTTTGCTCATCGCGCTAGTTCACAATTCAAGTTCTGCGACATGCAAATAAAATGGTTGTCGAAAATGGTTGTCAAAAATGTTTCTCACGCGAACATTCATTTATAAATGAAATTCTCATCCCCCTTAAGCTACTAGAGAACCTCCTTTTTAACCCCACTCTGGTTCCTTATCCACTCGAGCAGGACACGCACAGGAGAAATAGAAATATAAATACATTTTGCCGATAGCTTTCTCTGTTTGGTGTATCCTGGCCATGCAGCACACATGAAAACCCCAGAGGAATGCAGGCCCTTAGCTTGTTCCTTCACTCATTAGGGATTTGGCTCAGAAGGGCTGGGATAGAAAGCACTTTGTGACAAGCACTAGAGAGTCGAACGTGGCACTGCAAGAGCTCACCAAATGGCCCTTTACAAAGCAAGGCTACATTGCCTACCTTTTGTTCCCCTCCCTAATGTGCCAGTCCAGAGGTTTTCCCTCCATGAATTATTAATGAATCACTGGGAACAGGCACGAGAAAAGGAAACAAAACATGTAAAATGAAGCCTTTAAATTCTTTTTTCCCCTAGGTGTTAACAACAAGAATTCAGCTCGGGAGAACTTCAGACAGCACAGAAAGGCATGGGGATGGGAGTGAAAATAGTCTGAATTTACTGGTTTGCATTTCTCAGCTCATAAACAACTTCTGGTTTAGAAATCTTGTAGTTTGCAGACCAGCAAAGTCATCTGCTGAAAGGGAAGGAACAAATTAACACCAAGACCCATTTATTTCCGTGAAGTGGCTGAAACAAAGGCTGCTGCCATCATGGAACCCAAGGGGCAGGAGGCACAGTCCTGCAGAGCAGAAAATACAGCCAAAATAAGCTGTATTAGCAAGTAATATCTGCTGCAGGCTGGCATGGCTTGGGTTCCCATGGAGCCAGCCAAAACCAGGGCACTGCCCAGCTCTGAGAACAGTGGGGTTGTGAGGCAGGGAAGAAACAGGGAAGGGCTGCTCTCAAGCTCTGTTTGTACACCCAAATGTTAATTTTCAGGCACTTTTTAACAGAGAGGTTACAGAATGACCTCATCCAAACTGTTAGATGTACACTTTTGTACCTTTCAAGGGGGAAATAAGGAAAATTGAACGTGTATATGTATGGCTTCCTTCTGCAATTGCTCAAAGGTCAGATTTGAGCATCCTGAAATTTGCAGCCTGGTGTCAATAATTCAAAATCTGCATCAGAATTCATGGTCCATCTCTAGAATTACTTAAAACTGTTTCTTTCCTCATGCATGACATACTTCAGTACTGAAAAGTTCAGAAAGAAAGGCTTTGTGAGTTCACCAGTGCTAATCTTGGTGGCATCTTTCAGCCAGCCATTTGAGGAATAAACACATTACAGTGCAGTGGAATAAACCCGGTGCAAGGAGATACACAGCTTACTGAATCTGTCCACTCTGAGCTTGTTTTATGGAAAAAAAAAAGAAAAAAGTTAATTTCTGTGGAAAGGAACTCTAAGGAAGATTGAAAACACTCCAGGCAGCAGAAAAATCTCTGTTTCTGTTCATAGCTCTGAGCAGAAAACCCTCATTTTTTTGGTCTTGTCTTTGAACTAAATTCTTACATTTTTGTTACTGCCTATTTTGCATCAGTAATGTGGCAACAAGTCCACACCTTTATTTCATCTGTTCTACCTACACTCTTAGGCTAAACACTGCTATTCTTCAAGCTATTAGAGGTATCCTATCAAAACTGCTTTCCCTCAAATCCAGAGGCAACCAAAAACCAAAACCTGACCCCAAGAGCTTTGCAGCCCTGTGGGGCTGGGCTTTATCCACCTGCATTATATTCCTTTCAGGCACAGTTTTCTGCTGAAACTGTACAAATGGGGCCTGA
This sequence comes from Campylorhamphus procurvoides, assembly GCA_013396655.1. NCBI lineage: Eukaryota > Metazoa > Chordata > Aves > Passeriformes > Dendrocolaptidae > Campylorhamphus > Campylorhamphus procurvoides. Next base: position 157,512 of record WBMV01005856.1, on the reverse strand, counting down.
ACTACTGATGTTGTGTGACAGATCCAAAGGGGGAGATGCAGAAAGGTGTTTTTTTCAGATTTTGACCTGAAGTAGTTTCTGTATCTTTATAGCCTTACGTGCATCTACAGACACAGAGCAACGTACAGAATACAAATAGCAAAAGTGTGTTTAAGTACAGGATGGTGTTTGGTGCCAGGAAGGGGCAGAGGCCCCAGAGGTTGATCAGAGGGCAGAGTCTGCCACAGAGCAATAAAACCCCTTCAAACTCCCCTGGAACAGAACCTCCACAAATTACCAGAGCTGGTTCGGTGGTGGTGGCAAGCAGCTGAAAATCCTTTTCTCCTTTCCAGCAAACTGTGAAGAGAAGTCTGTGGCATCACCAAAGCTCTTCAGGGTAAGGATGCTGCCTTTGTAGAGCACAGCTGGGTGTGTGTCACGGGTGAAACCCTTCCGGTGGATTGGGCTTTAATGCATCCTCAAACACGGCCTGGCTGCTCCACATCCTCTGCTCAGGCCTTCTCCAGTGTACATTTTGCTGCTGTTCTGATCTGCCATGCTGCTGAGCAGGAAATCTCTCCTTCCCAAAGTTAAGGTGGCTGTGGAAGGTCTGTGCTCACCAAAGCTGCTCCCTTTGTGTGTGTGCACCAAGCCCCAAATCACACAGGTGAAAATGGCTTCGTCTGGTGCCGTGCCCAGTGGAGGCAGGCATGAGGGCAGGGACACAGAGAAGGTCCCTGCCCTTTTTGTCACCCCCTGTGTCCCCATCTCCCGCCTGCCACGGGCTGCAAACCAGCCACCAGCACAGCTCTCATCTGGCCTAAATTCAAACTAAATTCAAAGCCTCCCCCGTGCAGGTTACTGCAAATGTCCACTTGTTCATGGTTGTCTCAGATCTCCCTTTTACCCTGCAAGGAAAGCTGCCCAGCTGAGGGCCGAGAGCCTTGTTTAACCAGGAGCTGCTGCTTGGCAATGGCTCTGGCAGGAGAAGGGCACTCACCCAGCCCTGCAGAGGGTCCCTGTGCCCCAGGACAGCCCAACACAGCAGATCCTGCTGCCTTGGCCACACGAGGCCACGACTCCAGCCACGATGAGCAGGCCACACGTGGCTGAGGCACCCATGCAGATACCCCCGTTACCAAAATGGTGGTGAATCCACTGAGAGACGTCGGCCCTTTTCCTGAGGGAACTCTGAGGCAGCTCCTCAGGAGCCCCAACCCTGCTCACCTGCGGCTGGGAGCTGTGCCTGCAGCACGGCGAGGGCGGCCATCCTCCTCCACTCCATCTTGCTGTCCTGGACGGGGCAGGGGGAGCGGGAAGGCACGGGCAGGGAGGAGAAGAGAGAGGCTCCTGCTGAGGCTGTGCTCGAGTGCTGCTGCCACAGGAAGCTGCTCACCTCCTACCAGGGCTGTGGGAGTCCACCTGCCGGCTTCCTCTGCCTTCACAGCCTCTCAGCCTGGGGTTTGCCTCTTGCTGCTCATCTCAGGGGTTTCCTTTCGTGTTTTCAGTCGCCCTTTTCCTCTTTGCTTTATGGTTTTCAGCGGGCTGTTCTTGTTTTATGCTTGTTTTTCTTCCCCCCGCTTTGTCTGATGGTTCCTGGGTCACCCCCAGTTGGTGGCTGCTGCTCTCCATATCTGCTGTCCAGTTTGGCCTGACTTCAGAAGGGATCTACAAAAACCATTCCAGCCACAGGTCCAGGCTGTCCATCCAGCAGTGCCTCCCACACTGCCCTAAGCCACCCCTGCCTGTATGGGGCAGGTGGCTGGGATTCATTCAGAGCAGAGAAAAAGCCCAGCATAACCAAATGAAGCTAGGAAAACTGAAATCTGGAGGTTTTTCTAAACCTTCCTGAGAAGGAAGAATTAGACAAGTCATTTCTCAGCAAAGCATGAGGGTATTTACATAAAAATCCTACAAATCGACACAGTGATGCCAACTCCCACTTTGCAAGGGATCTCACATTATTGTGCTCTTTTCAAACGTGGACAAATAAAAATTTCCACTTTTCATTGGATGACAACAGCAACAAATTCATTTTAAACAACTGTGAATTAGAAAAGCTTGAAAACATGACTTAGATGTACCTAAAAGCCTAAAGCTCAGCCTCACTGCCATTAAAATACATCTGGCTCAACAGAACACCACGTGTTTAGTGTTTGTAACAGTAATAATATTAATACACTTCAGGGTCAGAACTTAGGATTTGAGGAAACAGAAGTACAAAACTGAGTAATTCCCCCCCCAATTCTTAATTCTTAGCAAAGAAAGGGGAATGTGCACCCCCAAAAGGTACAGGAGCAGGGTTGGTGATAACTATTTCCCCAGAGGAGGGCAGGGGGAGAGTTATTGCGTACACATGAGGTAAGTTTTGTAATCTTCTGAAAGCAAAGTAAGCTGAAGTTCTTGGAGGGAATTTGTCACTTTGCTGTCTGCAGTAATACACTGATAAAAGTCTTTTCCTTTTATTTAGTAATTATTATATGCACTGTGCCAGTCCATACAGAAATTACCAGGCACTACTATTACTCCAGCACCCAAAACCCAGTGCAGTGTGGCATTCTGTGATATCCAGACAGCACTGCTGAGCCTCTGCTCCCTCCCAGCCCTGGGGAGGGTTCTCTTTGTGGCCCAAAAGCTACAAGGAAAGGCTGGAGATGAGCTCTGACCCACCACCAGGCAGAAAGCAAAGCACAGCCCATGAGAGCTGCCATGCACTGAACCTGAAAGAGGTGTCATTAGTGCCAGAAATGGCTCTGCTCAGGTACATGCTCTATATTCCAGCACAAGCTGCATAAAGCCCTTTCTGGCCACTTCTCTGTGTAAGTGAAGATTGGCTGAAACAGGGAATTAGTGAGCGGAAAAAGACCCTGCTCTCACTGCAGGCTGCCGAAATCTCAGAGACACCTATTCCAAAAGCTAAAATAATATCATCCCACTTATTGATATTTTTGGGGAACGGTATTTTCAGAGGAGCAGATGGCACTGCTCATCACTATTCTGCTGACCCCTGTCTCCTCCTGTTATTGATCATAGCTTCTCCCTCCGGCAGAAAGCCAGCAAATTATCCCTTTGAATAAAGAGGTGAGGCCAAAGGTAAGGAAAAGAAATGAAGAGCTGTATAAGAAAGGGAGATTAATGGCAACAGCAGGCACACTGGGAGAACAGCAGTTGGGCCAGCGTGTTTTGATGTCTAGATAGGGAAAGGTCAGAGAAATGGAGTCTATGGACTTCAGTTGGAAGTGTGGGTAGAGTCAGAAAAAGGCTTTGCATGACAGTGCCCCTAGAAATCCTCACCTCCCAATCCCTCAGCTTTTGAAACAAGGCAAGCTTATCAGTAGAATTTAAATACAAAGAAATTATACAAAAGAGCACTCGCCCCTGTATTATGAGTTATTCACACAACAAACATGGCATGGGAGATGCAAATCACATGCAGTGAAGCAGTACAGGAACAGATAAAGGGGAAGTGGTCTCTAGGAAAAAGCTTTTCTGTGTTCACAAGGCTTGCAATTATTCAGGGAGGAATTATTTCCTTATTTGCAGCCTGTCTGTCCTTTGTATCTCCAGGAACTCCACAGCACAGTAAAACCTCCAGCACCTCCTGCCACACTGTGCACTGGACAGCCTTACACGTGCATTCTTACCAACAGTTTAAACCATACCGATGTTTCAGTTTACTCATTTCACTCAGATCCCCAGAACTCTGTTAACCCTGGCCTAGAAATGAATGCCAACCCCAGTTCAGCTGAACCAGCAGCTATTTTTCTCAATACAGACAAGGCCACAGCGGAAACATAAAACCCTCCCTGCTGTGTTTAAAAAAAAAAAAGGCTCTCAGCTAAACTTGAGTCTTTATCTAAACATACGGGTGGAGGCAAGTGCATTTTCAGGAATTACCTGCACTGGGAAGACTGCAAACATTTGATCTGTGGCTCCTGAAACAGAATGGGGTCAGGGAACTGAAGTGGTCCCCAGGTACGACTCGGAGTGTTTAATGCTGGTTAAGGTGCAGCTCATTATCTGGAAGAATAACATCTTTCATGAAATAGTCAAGGTGTACATTCCACTGGTTTTGTGCATCCTTATGCCATTCTTTCTCTGGATACAAGAAACCCTGGAGCAGCTCTAATGCCAGGGGCTGATCCATCCCCAGCAGCATTGCCTTTTCATGCTTACTGGTTATGCTCTGACTGTGCCATAAAAAATAAATAAATAAAAGGCAGCAGGGTTTGCAGTTTTAACAGGAAATAAATGAAAACTAAAAAACAAACCCACGCCACAGCCAAGCTGAGGATTAAAAAACTAACTACACACTGCCCTCTGGCTCATGTGTTGCTCCCACAGAGATATGCCTGTAATCCCCACTGCAGACTGCTGGGACTGAGAACAGGGTGGTTATCAGAGGCTCTCCTAAGCCTATTTGATACAGTCAGTTCGTGCAGGCAAAATTAATTCCTGCATCACCTGATGGAGGAGCTGGGCAGCTTTGGGACAGGAGAATCCAGACAGACTGCAGAGTCCTGCCCCTGATCCAGCAGGGAGTGACACTTGGCAGTGTGGTAACTCACTCAACAAGTGCTAAAAGCATTTTTGGAGATGTTCACACAAAGATAATGGGTGTTAAATAAGCAACAATTTTCACTGGTGAGCAAGCTGTAGCCTCCAGCCAGGCTTGCCATTCATGTAGGAGACTAATACACCGAGAAGAAATGGTCTGCTGTTTAATAGTGTGCAAGCCCACAATTTTTATTGACAAAATGTTGCAGACTGACAGTCCTGCTTTGCTTCACTGCATTTCAATGCACTGTGCTGCCTTACACTGTGGCTTCGATTTGCTATAATTGGGTTCAACTGTGCTAATCCCCCCTGGAATGCAGCAATTAATACTTATTTAGTGATAATTGGTGCATTCCAAGAGGATTAGCCCTCACCCTGCACTTTTGGCAGCACTGCACACGGAGAGCTGGAAAGGAGACAGTGTTTAACTACAGGTCTGGCTTTGCAGCTCCCAACGGGGAGGCCACAGAGCTTGGTCTTGCTACCACTGCTCCCCTGTGGGTACGAAAATACTGCTTTTCCAAGGAAAATCCACCTGAGTGTCACCGCTCCTGGCAGCTGCACTGAGCAAACAGAAACCCTGACACGTGCAACAAGAGGTACAAAACCCCCCAGCCAAACAAAAAGAACACCTGTGCAGGATCATAAAGACAAACAGGGCCATGAGCACAGGTTTCCTATGGGAGATAATAAACAGGCCCTGGCGTGGTGCAAGAACAAGCTTCTATTCATTATTTGGGGGATTTTTGTGACTAGCTGTTTCCTGCTCCCTCTATGGTCTTAAAATTTTCGGTGCAACAAGGGTTTTGGAAACCTATAAAGGAGTTGTTAGTAGGAAGTTAAAATATACACTCTTTGAATGCTCAATGTTGAGACTACTGAATCTGTTCTGTCCAATTCTTTCCTCCCCAGTGAAGCCTTTATGATCTGTTCTGGAGTATTTGTTTTTTTAGTGCACTCAAGAGACCACTGCTTAGGTCATATCTTGAGAAGGAAGAGCAAGGCTTCTTTTCCTTTAGGCTAGTCAGACTATTCTCTCTTGCATCATCAACATTTTCACCTGCTAATTGCAGGTGAATTTCCCCAATTATATTGCAGCATATGTAGAAAAATTCTGGGACTTGAGCACTAAATGCCTTCTGGAAACACTCTTTTTAATTACATAGCACCTTCAGGATTTTCTTGCACAGCTGGGCAGAATGTAACTCATCAGTAAGGTTGTAACTTTTATGAATATAAAGGGATTGTGAAGCCTGACTTCAAGGTCTGTGATGAGTATCTTAATTTCCTTTATTTCTTCCCCTCTTCACCCCTAACACATTTCTTTTGCATTTTTCATATGCTCATCTGGAGGAAAACTTAATTAAATTAACTGAAATTCATTTAAGCTTTTAAAACAAAAATCCAATTCATGCTTGATTAGGCAACTGCTTCTGGCTAAATGACAACAGGAAAGAAGTACACAATGTCCTTAGAATCACATACTGCAATTACCTCTGTTCCTCATCTCTAAACTATTGCTACCTTTCAATCTAGAAAACTTTTAAAAACAGGTGATATTTAATGGGTTCCATTGGCATAAAAACCATTCTGGAAACACAAACCACCTTAGATGTTTTTGCATAAATATACACACTTGTACATGCAGTTACAGTCTGTCTTTCCCCATGTTTGTACACACACGCACTCTGTGTGGCTCTGTCAGTTATTCTGTGTTTGTAGCAATCAGAAGTCAGCTTGGTGATTTTTTTTCTTAAAAAAAAGCTACCCAGATGATTTACAAGTATTTTTTAACATGAATCTCACAAACTGGCATCTATTCTCATTTTTATAGATGTGGGGTGGGAAACTGAGGGTGCAAAGTTCACACTCTGAGTCAGTGGCAGCACCAAAATAAGCTGAAGGAATTCTAGACCTCAGAGGGTGCACACACTGAGAAACCTGTGAGGCTGAGGCAGAGACTCTCCTCTCTCAGCAAGGCCCACATCAGACCCACCACCATGAATGTGGCATCTCTTATGTTTAAACTGGAGAAATTCTGTGCAAAAGTGATCCTCACAGCTGCAGCAATCAGAAGCAAAGAGTAGTGGGGAATTGCTAAGGCTTTTTGATGGGATATTGAGAGCTAGAGGGAAAAATACTTCAGAACAATCATTACATTTTGATTAAAACCTACAGTCACTAAATAATACCAAATTTCACCTCTTCAGTTATTCAATGAGTATTTGGTTGCACTCAACCAGAAGACTCCAGCCCTACAATCAGCACATCTAATGAAACTCCAGTTTTTAAACTCATGACTTTTGCAACTCTAACAGATATGAACTGGGTTGTTTCCTCTCCTGAGCTCCCAGTTGTCATGACATACAGAAGGACTTGGTGGCTCCAGGGTCAGACTTCCCCTTTCAAATCTGAATCCAACCAAGTAAACACAAATCTGAGAAAATGAAGTATCCAGACAACAAACACTTGATTCTGGAAGTGGCTGCTCCCAGCTGATGTTCTGAGGCATTCTGTACCTGTCTCCTTTCCTTTACTCGAGTTTCTTCATTTAAAACCCCTTAAATCATTTTCATGGATATTACTTCTGGCTCTCCATAGCACAAAATGATTACAAACCACAAAACCATGATGAATGCTGCTTTTCTCACAGCCAGCAGGCTGCTGTGTTTATGGAGGGAAGCATTCATAATGTAAAGCACTGGAGAAAAGGGATTTGTTCATATTATGGCCCCGCCGTTTGCTTTTCCAGCATCTTTGAGTTATGATGAATTCAATAACTGCTTTTAAGTATTAAACATTTAACACTCAAGCTGAATGTAAGTCTGTGGCACCCTCTTGTGTTCAACAATAATATATCAGTTCATTGGATCTTTACATTCAATGTTTTTACTCAGGAAAAACCTTCTGAAAACATTAATCCATGAAGTTATGATTAATACTTTTCATGTTAACATAATACTCTGATTGAGCTACCTCTATTTTATTGTGAAGGTCCCAGGCACAACATTAAATAGCTAAGAAATATTTTCATTCCAGAGTGGACTGAGTAAAGGATTAAATGGATACCTGATATACTTAAGATCTGGTCTATAATGGTGTAGCAATGTTGCAAGAACATATGGGGCACAAGACATGTTAAAACATAAGAAAGAAATTGAAAATCAAGAACTGAAAATCACGAAGCAGAAACACAAACATGTCAATTAGTAGATGGAAGAACACTGAGTAGGAAGTAGAAGGATGACCATGACTATCTTTAGAGACAGGTTGTGATTATCCCCATTAGATGCCCAGGCCACAAACATCCTGTGACTCAGTGAGGTGCCTGCAGTTCTCCTGAGTCTCACATTCCCACCCAGGGATGCAGGAACTTCACTTCCTAGATATGGAGGCTGACCTCATTGCTGCTGAGAACATGCTCAGACACTCCAAGCATGCCATGGCAGAGGATACACAATAGCTGAGACATTGATTTGTTGGGTACAGCTGTATCAACTTCTTATACTCAGCCTCTTCTCTTCCAAGCCACAGTATTGCTGCTGGATATCAGGAGAAAAGGAAACGTGCTCACAAGCAGACTGCTGAATGAGCCAAGCAGAACAAAGGTGCACACAGGGAGAAGAGGTGAGGAAAAGCAGGAAAAGCTGCTGACTGTCTTGAATCGGTGATGTTAACATTTACACACCTATCACTGGGGGAGGTTGATGCCCTAATCTGCTTTACTTCTACATATAAAACACACAAAAGATGTCTGATGAGATGCACAGCTCCAACTTCACATAGTTCTTTGATCAAAACCTCAAATCCAGGTCTGTACATGTAGCTTAACCCTTCTGTTGTTCACCACTTTCCCCAGAAAACATCTGGTTGGGGTCCTCTCAAATTGCAAATGTGAAGAGACTTGGAAGATCTAAAATTGTTCCCATAAAATGCAGCAGTATCACAAAACTGTTTGTTGCTGAAGAAAAGCCCTGCCAGTCACAATGAGAAAAGACTTGGGACTTGGTACTAATGAGACAAGACAACCAGGTAACAAAGCAAGCCTTATGGAAGTGATACTTTTGAAGGTGGTGTACTGGTTTGGGCTGGGATGGAGTTGTCTGGGGCTGTGTTTTGAATTTGTGGTTTAAAAAATCACAAAACCACACCAATGCTGCAGTTATTATTTAGGTCCTGCCCTGCCAGCAAGGAGTCTGGGGGTGCAGGAGCATCTGGGAAGGGACACAGAGGGAACAGCTGACCAGAGGAACATCCCAGGCCACAGATCTCATGCTCAGCAATAAAAGCTGCTGCAAAAAGAAGGAAGGAATGTTCAGAATTATGGCACTTGTTTCTCCAATTAATTGTTAAGATGTGATGGGGCCCTGCCTTCCTGGAGATGGCTGAAAACCTGCCTACAGTCATGTCAAAATGCAGGAGCTGAAAAGGATAGATCAAATAAGGCTCCCTTGTATTCCCCTTCCCAAACTCCACTGTTATTATGTTCCTTTTCACAGTGTTGGATGCAGGAAAGGAGGTGAAACACAAAAATGCTTATTTCACCCAAAGAGGAGAAGCCAGGTGTAAATAGGGATGTTTCCCCCTTTGTCCTTGCAAGCATGAGAGACTCAAGAGCAACAATAGAACAAGAGTGCTCGAATGAAAGAGAGCAGGAGGGAGAGAAGAATTCTCTAATGTGCAAGAAATAACACTTGACACCAGTTGTCAAAAAATATTTTAATTTTAACAAAAGCCCAGCATCATCAGACTCACACAGGAGAAGTTACAGGGTGACATGTAATGCATTCACGTGTCCTCACAGCAAGGACTGAGGCCATGCCAGAGATTCACATGAGTTTCCACAACTGCCATGCCTTATATAAAAATATTTTTAAATTTCATTTTAAGTCCCAGTGTTACGTGTTTAACATAAACTATCTTCACATTCTAAGTTTTTTTATCCTAAATTAATCTTAAAATAGTAGAACAGAACAGCAGAACAGTAAAAAGGACCTTCCCCTTGCGGAGAAGGAAAATTTAATAAGTTACATAACAAATACTTTCACAAATCATTCCCATATTTGGAGTGATAAAACAACATTAAGATGTAGGGATTCTGTATGAGAAGTCCCACTGCTCTATATATGAATATAGCTCTAAGGAGTCGAAATTCTCACATTAACTAGGTAGTACTTGCTCATTGTAAAATCAACTTAATTGGTCATAAACGCTTTTTAGTGTTTGTGAACTAAGCACACAGTGATGAGTGAGGATGTAAAAAGGTGCTAATTTGAGTGTTTTTTGTGGTTGTGTGCAACTTATTTTAATACAGGATTAATTATGCACACCTTTCATTAATTTTTATTCCCCACAAATCATGAATCATACGTGTCATACTGTATTGCTTCTTTTCATTTCTGGCTCCCTAACCCAAAATTGCTGTGTAAGGCTTCCAAGCCCCAAAATGTGCTCAGTGCTGGGAGCAATAAAAGCTGATACATTGCCATTTGATCAGGGTTACCAGGAACTTACCTTGAGGGACACACACAGTTTGCATAAATCCAGCTGTGTTCTACAGCACATTCAATGGAGGCAGCACAATTTAAACAAATGGCCCAAATGAGGGAGAGTGTAAATGTGCAAAGAGAATACTTACCAGGATTTGGAACTCAGCACATCATTTCCCACTGGAACACCAGCAGTGCTTTCCATTCCACTGAGCTGAGTCTGCTGAGCCATCCTGGGGTACTTTGCCATAAAATTCTACACTAAACTGGTATTAAAACTAAAATCGAACTGCAGAGTGCTCACAAACAGATTATTTAACTAAGGCACTGAAAGCTTTAGAACTGGACTAATCCTTTAGATATCAGTAAACACAACATTCCTGAATGCAGACTGTCAGCTTTCCAAAAATCACATCCACTGAATCAAATTTAGTTATGGCTTATGCACAAAGGTCTTTTAGTATGACATTACTCAAAGCAGTGAGAAGCTAAAGCTGCTTTGTAAAGGTAATACAAGCTCATTAACAATGTGAGGTGTTTGATTTACCACATTATTAATTCAGCTCTACAATACATAGAAAAAATAAATCTTTCATGAAACAGCCAAAGTAATTCATTTCCATGTCAGCATCACTAAGGATCTTCTTCCACCTACAAGGAGCAAGAGTAAGAGTGAAATGAATGCACAATTGCTGACTGTGCTGAAATATGTTTGGAAGTTTTGAAAATTTAGTTTTATGTAGACAATAGCACATGATTTCTTTATACTTTAATATCATAATGATAGATTCAACAGCAATTTTGTTTTGAGGCTGTTATAAATATTGCTGCAATCTCATTAATACAGCTTCATAAATGCTGAATAGTCTCACTGCTTTCAATTATTAGACCAAAACATCATCTGTCTTGCACAGATTAATTCAGAGGGTAGTGACTGTGCCCACTCTAGAGGAGTCCCTCCTCCCAAGAAACTGCTTAAGCTGAGGTACAAGTGCAGTTAATCATTTATAGTTGTACAGATACTGTACTTGATATTGTTAGATGGTTGGATCCCCTGTTCTAACATACCTCATGACTTCAGACACTGCATCAAGTAGACTACTTAGGGAAAAGGCATAAAAGTATATAAACCCAGACACAGCTAGTATGGAGTACATACTGCTAAGAATAAGAAGTTTTACAGGTGTCAAGTATAACAAGAGTTAGGCATGAAAAACGAGCACTTACTAAGGTTTGACACTGTAATACTCTTCTGGTGTCACAATTTTCAGTCCACCGAAGTAGTCGAGGACCCAGATATTGGTGATGTTGAATTTGGCAAAGAACCAATCATGATCCTTAGGCCAAGTTTCCATCTCAGGGTGGCGACTGAATAGTGCTTTCTTTGCCAAGACTGCTTCTGAATCATTCACCTAAACAAAAACCAGCAAAATATTCCAGTAAGAGAGTCACGCAAAGACAAATTTGAGCTGAGAACCCACTGCTGGCTGGAGTCTGGCCATGCCTTGTCTCAGGGGACTCATTTCTGTGGCACAGTCCACTCATCTTCAGTGTGGTGTACAACTGCATGGGAGGCAGACAAGAACTCCCAGGTAATTGATTTTAACATTAAATCAAAAGGGTGCTTTTGAAGTTAGCATGAGCAATACAGTCCTTCATCATACAGAAGAATAAATCTTTCAACAAACCACAAGACACAGAAGCATGGACTCTTGCTGAATTATTACAAAGTGATGTCTCAGGTGTACTTTCACCTCCTCTGGCCCTGCTCATTCAAACTGACACAAACAGATCTGAGCTGTGTTCAGACATTTGCAAACACAAAACACACCCACATGGGATGGCATGGCAGAGTCTGCAGAGAAGGGAAGCTGCAAAGTGTGAGAACATTTAATACACAGTGTGCAATGTGCAAATACTTACAGAGTTAAACTAACACATCAGAACTCTGGGTATGGCACAAGAAGAATTAATTAAAAAAACCCAACTCCATTATAATGAGAAATTCAGGAAAGAAATTAAAAGATTGCTGAATGCAATGTACAAATACCAGAGGTGTGAAAACACCAAATTAGAATTTAGACTATCACATGAGAGAGAGCAATGATGACTCTTTCTCATCCTCAATCATTATCCTCAATAAGGGGATTAAGATCTCCAATAAATAACACATGCAGTTCTAAGTTCCTTCCACGAGACACTGAAGGACTGGTACACAAAATACTGCCCTGGCAGCAATGCCACCAGGGAATACAAAGCACTCTTTTTGTCTCTAATACTGTAACTTTATTGCTCAGGTTAATATTTACCTCAACAAAGTTTCAGAAGCACATCTGTCACACTGCATGGACCAAAGAATTTAACTGAGCAAGGGAAACGTGAAAGAAACATGAAGGTTTTTCCAAGAGAATTGTCTCAGAATTCTGTGCACAGCCTTTCTACCCTTTCTCTTCTCCTCCCACCAAACAACATTGTTTGTTGCATGCAATCCTGTCCAGTGACAGCTGCTTACCTTGACAATGCTCCCAGCAAAGATTATGTGGGCACAGAGCGGGTTCTGGGGATCATATTTGTGCTTCCTGCAGTAAGGAGTCTGCGCCAGAGACACAGTCAAGGAGGCATTTGAATTGACCTGAAATGCAAGAAATAAGATAAGAGGTTTACATACTTTTGCAAGACAAATGTCATCCCTGCCACATTTTCAGCTCTGGGTACTTTATTCAGCTCGGTATAACTGGCTGAAAGCAAAAAGCTGTCACCTCCTTTTCCTGGCTGTATCTGAAAGCTACTTAGATGAGCTCTGAATCTGAAAGAATGCCCAGTTTAGAAGTGTGCTGAAGCTTGTTAGCATAAAATGCAAATGTCACAAAGCAGCACTCCTCAGAGCTCTGAATTCAATATACAGCCTAGCTATTTCACATTCCAATGCTGACATACTCCAATGATGTACATGCAGGACAGTACAGAGGAAAAGGACAGTGAGCTGCATTAATTCTGGTGGAAGGACAAAGAGTTACTGAGTTGAGTTTCACAACTGTTAATAAAATAGTTAAAACAAAAACAAACAACTCCTCCCTTCAAAACAAGCCTCCTGGCTGCCCTAAACCAGTCAGCTGCCTTGAAGTTTTGAAATTTAAAGTGAAATTTAAAGAAATTTGAGACTTAAGAGAAACACCTAACATGAAAAGTTAAAGGATCTGTATCTGACTGTTTTTCTAAAACATTCGGTGACTGTGGGTTGGGAAGTGTTGGTGCAAAACACAGCAGGATGTCATGTACTAAGGTCATTACCTCCCAGTAAGGGAAGTTCATCTGCTTTGAGAAATGTCATGAAAAGAACTAATGTTGAAATGAAACCCCCAAGAGTCACTTAAACACTACACAGAGTGCCAGTGAAGCCATGAAACAGGAGCCACCACCTGACAGATGGGGAAGTTGCTTATCTCCAAAAAAAAGCTGATTCATGATTACTCAGCACCTTCTTCCCCACACGTGACTATCACATGCGAGGTGCTCCTGCCCTGAAACAGCAAAATAAGGAGCTGCTGAGGACCCTTCTCAAGGGAAAGGTCCATTACAGTTCATACCATTGTTTTTATGGTGTTCTGAAAACAAAATGCTGGAGCTGGGCTGGAGAGGGAGATCCCATACACTTATATACATAATTAAAGCTTTGTAATGTAATACACTAAAACCCGCCAGGGAACAAGGAAAAAGGGTTTAGAATAAAATAATATCAGAAAAAATTCAATTTTTTTTTTGTATTTTGTGTTCGTTTTACTAATACCACAGCAGCTGCTGAACAAAAAAAGTTTTCTTGCAAAGGAGGCACACAATTGCTCTTTCCCTAATTTTTTACCCAACTCTCCTGGCCACAGTCAGGCAAAACATCTGGGATAAGGCCAGTTACCCACACTCCGAGCCTCAGAATGCCAGTGCTGCCTTCCCTTTTTACAGAAAGCTCCAAGCTTTCCTATTCCTTCAGCAGCCTGTGCAGGAGCCCTCTTCGCTCAGGTCCCACACCGCCAATTTCCAGCCCTGATATTTTATATTTTTTGTGGCATTCTGTGGCCCCCCATGTCTCTGCTCGGTGGTTCTGAAGCTCCAGCCACTCCTCAAGAGCACGATCGGCAGGGACTTCTCAGGAGGCCTGTGGAGCTGATGCTTACCTGTCCAAGGGCTAATAATTGTTAATAAGTGAGGTGAAATAAGTGAGGTGACACCCGTGGGACAGCCACAAACTGAAACACGACAACTTTCATGAGGAAAAACTTTGCATTAAGCATGAACATGAGGAAGGGCTTTGCATTCAGCAGCACCATGACCAGGGGGCGGAGCTTCGCCCTCAGAGCTGCCCGGGTGTCCCCTGGGTGTCCCCCCGGGTGTCTGAGGGGACAATCCCGCCCAGCCCGGGGTGTCCCCGTCTCCCCTGCCCAGGTGGCCCTGTCCTGGCTCCAGGGTGCTCTCTCAAGCCCCTCCCGACCCTTGGGATCCTGATA
>WBMV01005856.1:105497-140465 GCA_013396655.1 Campylorhamphus procurvoides | reverse complement strand
ATGAGGAGCGATGAGGAGCGATGAGGAGCGGGAAGGAGCGATGAGGAGCAGGCACCGGCCGTCAGTGAGGGGCTGCTCAGACTCGCCGCGGCGGATTAGGTTCGAAAAGCTCCCCCTTGGGTCCAGCCTGCGGCCCAACACCCGCCGTGCCAGCCAGGCCATGGCATTGTCCGTAAACACCTCTGGGGACCGTGACCCCACAGCGGCCTGGGCAGGCTGTTCCAGTGTCTAATCACACTTTCCACGGGAAATTTCTCCTCATGTCCAACCCAAGCCTCCCCTGGCGTAGCTTAAGGCTGTATCCTCTTGTTCTATTGCAGGGTCCCTCGGAGAAGAGACCGACCCTCACCTGGCCAGAACCTCCTTTCAGGTACTTGTAGAGAGTGATCAGGTGCCCCCCGAGCCTCCTCTCCTCCAGGCTGGGCCCCCAGCTCCCTCAGCCTCTCCTCATACCTCCTGTGCTCCAGACCCTTCCCCAGCTCCGCTCCCTTCCCTGGACACGCTCCAGCCTCCCCAGCTCCCTCAGCCTCTCCTCATACCTCCTGTGCTCCAGACCCTTCCCCAGCCCTGCTCCCTTCCCTGGACATGCTCCAGCCCCTCCGTGTCCTCCCTGAGCTGAGGGGCTCAGACCTGGACACAGCATTGGAGCTGTGGGCTCAGCAGGGCCAAGCACAGGGGGACAGTCACTGCCCTGGTCCTGCTGGCCACACCATTCCTGGTCCAGGACAGGATGCCACTGGCCTTCTGGGCCACCTGGGCACACCTGAGGTCACCTGGGCTCACCTGGCCACACCTGGGCTCCTGTCCAGCCACTGATCAGCACGCCCAGCTCCTTCTCCACCAGGTGGAAGGCTTAGACAAAACCTACTAAAGAAGCCCTACCATTGAGTCATGAAGTGTAGAAAGGACTCCATTCCTTTCTAAACCCCTTCCCACTGAATTATGAGGTGTAGAAATGACTCCCTTCCTTTCTAAACCCCTTCCCACAGAGGAGTCCAGGTGTGGCTGAATCCAGTTTTAGCCTTGGATTATGTAAATGGTTTGAATTTAAGGGATTACAGAGGTGTGATTGAACCATTTTTGCCCTGCAGGTTTTAATGGTTGGCATAAGGAGAATATTTATATAAAATGAATCATTTATTATTACAAATGAGCAGACACATACCTTAATCAGAACTATTTAGTACACAGTATAAAAATATAGAATCTGCTAGTAGGGTATTATATAACAAAGTAATATGGTATGAGATAGGATAGTGCACTGTACTGAAGCAAGTATTAAAGCTAGCAAAAAGGAAATTAATAAGTAAATATTTGATGAAACTCACCCAGACCAACACTTATGGAGAGATCTCTTTCTCTCAGCCCCGAGGAGTGTCCTTGGGGGGCATCCCCAGCCAAGGGAGGAATCTCCCCACACACATCCACACCCCAGGGCAGGTTATTGTCAGGAGAACCTGCCAGTATGGAAGGGGACTGGACTTCTATACTATAAAGTGACTGACTGGCAGCCACAGGTCTATAGGCTGGCAGACCGGCTGATCGTCCAACCCTGTTTCAAAAGCGGGATGTGTATTGGAAGTCTGGTGAACAGGGATGGTTTGAGAATAACTCACCCCAAGACATCGTGCCGGCACCAGGAGCTGAGCTGGCACCATGGCTTGCGTGGTATGCCCTCTCTGCCTGGATTCTGGGTGTGACCCGGGTGGGCTATCCTGCCACCCCGGGGCAGCTTTCCTGCCGCGCTGCCCCCAGCCTGTAGTGCTGTTGCTGCGGCCGAAGTGTCGGTCCCGTTGCACATCCCAGCGCTCCCAGAACTCCCTGGCGCTGGCGTTGCGGTGGGGCGGCAGGAGCGGCTCCCCATCCATCGAGAAGGGCATCCCGGTGGGCTGCGGGGGGCGCTGGCGGGACACGGCTCCAGCTGGACCGGGGAGGCTGGACCAGAGCACAGCCCCGTCCTGCGGGATCCTGGGAGACCCGGGATAGCCCGTGGCACGGCGTCCTGCCCCTGGCATCGCCCCTTGCCCGTGGAAGTCCGTCAGATCCTGGAAGCGTTCAAAAAACCCGCGTGGATACGAAGTTGGAGGACATGGTTTGACGGTGCTGGGTAAGTGGTTGGCCTTGATCTTCAAGGTCTTTTCCAGCCTGAACAGTTCCGTGGTGCTGTGCTCAAAGGGTGGTTGTGGCACCACCCGCCCACAGCTAAGGCAGTCTCAGAGGCTGGTTCTGTGTCACTGTCACCACAAGTGTTTGTGGCTCGGCTTCCCCTGAGGAAAACTTTGTCACTGAATTACAGCAGGCAGGGACTATCGAAACTGGTTCAGACAGCAATGCCTACAGGCTGATCTGCCATTAGGAGGAGCTCAGGTCTTACCTCTTGCACACTGCAGGGTGTATGTCAGAGCCCTCTGCTGCAAGACTTGGTTTTGCTAGTTGAACACCATTCCACCCTCCACCGAAGGCCACTTTAATGCGTTGCTTACCCAAATAAACACTGAGCTATACCTTATTGTAGCCATCACTTTGGGCTCAGCATCCTTACAAAGATTTGTATAAAGATGTTTTTAACTGGGATAATACTGAGACTTAATTCAACTTTTTCTAAAAGATAGTGGATTTTCATTTTTGACTCCAATCTTACTAATTAAATCCAGCAATGTAGCACTGAGAAACCCAAATTAACTTACTGTGTGAGTACCATCTGCCCTCACAGCACCCACAGCTTGTAGAAGGCCAGATGGATCATTCTGTTGGGCTCAATTCAGGAAGGAAAACACACCACACATCCATCCCCTACCATTTATCTGCTGTCCTATACAGGCAGAACAAAATCATTTTCCCTCCAGAATTCCCTTTGGCTGCAGAGCATGGGCAGAGATTTCTGCCTCTCCTCCGGGTCACGGACACACAGAGCCCTCTGCTGCTGCCTTCTGGAGGTGCTCAGGAGAACCTGGTATTTTCCTAGGAAAAAGAAAAATAGAAGAAAGGCTGCTCTGAACCCCTGTAATGAAAGAAAGGGGCTTGTTTTGGTGCCCTGTTTCTTGGATGGGTAGTGTGGAGTGAACCTGTAGGGTGAGGGATAAGGTCTGTAAGTCTTTCAGCTTGCTCTGAAAGGATGAGTTATCTGAAGTAAATATCCACTCTCTCACTTCCTCAGCTGGATCTCAGAGAAAGGAGAAGGATTCTCTCTGTTGTGCAAGAAGTCTAGGGGCTCCCAACATCCTTGCATAAAAAAGTCAAGAGAGTATTGCTAGCCAGTACTTCTCCTTTTCAACTCTTGTGCTTTATTGCATTAAAAAACCCAGTGAAAAGACAGTACTATCTCACCAACAATGGAGCCAGTTTACTCCCTCCTCAAAGAGCTGACCAGTTGATGCATCAATCTTTATTTCAGTGTGTTTTATGCATGGTGGGCTCCAGGCTGTGTGTCTGGAGAAGATGTATGTTAGCCAGAAAGTGGGCAGGGTCTCCATCCTGGCTGCTGTACCACCGTGCTTTGCCTGCCCTCCTCACAGCTGGCTTTCCCTGAGCCTGCTCTCTCTTTGGACAGCCTGGCTGGAGGGGCTGGGCCAGGTTTCTCCTCAGACACACAGTCTGGCTGCGCTCTGGTCCAGCCTTCCTGTCTGGGTCATGCAGTCTGTCCGTGAACAGAACCCTTTCTGTGCCCAGATAACACTCAGGGGCTGGGCAGGCTGGCTGTGTGCAGCACTTGGGTTCTGAGCCAGGCCAGCCCTCTGCACCCCAGTGACAGGAGGGTGATTAAAGTCACTGCTGCTGTGTGTGACAGAAGTGACTGACCTGTGAGTCAGCTCTGGCAAAAGCTGAAGCACTCGGAGCTTTGAAGTGCCAGTGCTCAGTGCCACATGAGACCCACCACGAAAATTGTTTCTAAAAATGATGGTTAGATACCCTCTGGAGGAGATACCAGTCCTGCCAACCAATGTAGCAGTGCTGCTGTTAGGAAATGGCACACAGCACAGACCTCTGCTGAACACGAACAGGTGTTACGTGCTCGTGCCTGCTGCATTTAGTTGTTCTTATCCTCAAAGCTCCTGAATTACCTTGGCTGGGAATTTAGCTTCTGGCCTTTTCATCAGTGTCATTTTTAGCAGACAGGTAAAATGAATATAGCACTGGCCTGGTGTTCAGCTAGAAGGCCTTTTACCTTTTTGACAGCCACCACACAGGCAGTGGCAAGGGAACCTTCCTCTGTCCACAACCTGTTGGGGACCAGAACTGTTGTTCCATTTTCAGCCATGACTTTTTGCTGTTCAGTCAGCACTTGAGCTGCATGCTGAGGAGGCCACTGCTTGTGACACTGCTTTCTAGGACACTAAGAGATGGGCAGCAGGACTGGCCTGAGAACAGCATAATCAAACATATGGTTGTATCCAACACAGATACCTGGAATTGTGTCAGCACCCATGTTTTGAATGGTTCTGTTTGTTCATATTAAGCCTTGTTGTGTATTAAAACTAGTAACTGATAGAGGAATTGTTCAGTCTGGAAGCAAGCAGTCAGTGGCTGATGGTGGTTAGTATTTGTCCCATCACTATATTAATACAATGGATTGCAGCCTTGCCTCCTAATACCCCAGCTCAGTTTATTCACTGAAGTTAAGCAGATCAGCAGTGAAGGAAGAGCTCTCCAAAGAAATTGCAGTGCTGCAAGAGATGACATTAGCTACCTGTACACCACCCACCAGCCCCAGGTGACCTGGTATGAACGAGGGTGAGGCACCTCAGTGTGATCTCCTTGCTGTGGGCATCACAGGTGAAATGCTCCCTGTGCCAGGGTGCCCAGTGCCTGGCACATGAGCACGTGTGTCTGTGTGTGCTCCCAGACCTGCCTCACTGCAGCTGCACAGCTCAGCCAGAAAGATGATGGCAGTACAAAGTGTTCCAGCTGACTTCATTTCCTGCTGATAACTCCCCCAAGAGCAGGGTGAGGACCGGGGTCCACAGGGTTAGTTTAAAATGCTGAGGGGCAAGGGCAGGGTGGGTGGCAGCAGAGGCTTCAGAGCACAGTTAGCAGAACGGGGGGTTCAAAAAGTGAGTTTCCTAAAGAAAAATGCTACTCGTGATCGCTTCCTGTCAGGCTGCCATTGTCAGAGGAGCTGGTGTGCAAAGCCAACACAAAACAGGATGTTGGCTTCTACAGCTGATTGATCTTCGAAATGCAAGTGCTTTTATTTTTCTATGGTTATCTCATCCCCCTTTTTCAGCTGAGAACTGAGTTGCTTGAGTGGGAACAGGAAGGGTTGAGATCCATTTTCAGGCGGTCAAAACCCCAACCTAGTAACAGCTGCTGGTTAATATATGAATTCTGGGAAATCATGTGGGTAGCAGCAGCCAAAGGCACACAGAGAGGTGGACACAAGAGTCTGATACTGGCACTGACAGGTGAGCTCTACTAAACCCTCAACAAATGCCTTAACAAAGTACAGAATTTCAGTCTCTCCTGCAGGAACCCACAGCTCCCTCCACCCTCTGCTCATCCACCACCCTGGCACACATACCTTCCCAGATCTGGCAGCTATGAGATAGATGTATGGGCACAAATGGCAGAGCCAATGCCCCCAAAAGCTTTATTTACTAAGTAGTCTCTGAACAAACAATTGCCATGTCCCTGCATCTCCTTCCTGTTGCTCACTCTAGCACCCTGTGGAGGCTCCACTGTCCATCCTTCACAGCCAAAGTGCAGGAGGCCAGCAAATATTAAACATGGTGTTTCTGAGCACGGCAGAACTACTTATGCTACCTGTTTTGCAGGAATTCCTTGCACCTCTCCCCCACATGCTGCCCATAGCAGGAGGACCAGATTATTTGGCCTGAAGCAAAGTTGCTGGTTTGGCCTCACATGTCTCGAAATAATCAGCTGGGAAGCTGCAAAATCCAGGCAGCCACAATTGCAACATTTTCTCAGTCAAATGAAATTTCCCCCTACAGCCTCTTTTAATGGCACTTGAGATTTGGCTTTGGGGTTTTTTTTTCTCCAGAACAGAACAGATGCAACAAATTTGTTTTGTATATAAGAACAGGTTAGTCCTATGGACACTGCTACATCCCCGAAGGTCTGTGAGCAGAGATATACACAGGGGTGCAGAGAGTCATACTCACAGGCACCTCCCACTCATTCTTGCATATCCACATCGTGTAAAACACAGGTTCTCACTATAACCTCCCTTAATAAGGTTTGTTACAGAGGTCTTGCAGTTGAAACACGTGGTTTGTTTGTTCAGAGTTTCTAGTGTTTTTCAGTCCAGAAACAAGAAAAACGAGAACCAATCCACACCTCATGTCTTCCTGTCTGGGGGAAAACAAGCACCTGGGTTCTGTGTGCTCTCCTTGCTCCTTAAAGAAAGATTCAGCATTAAAGAACCAAGCACCATGTAACATGCTCAGAGCATTTGGGAATCCTGCTGGCAGAAAAGGTTTGTGTTGTGGTGAGATCCTTGGGAGCAGAAATAGAGTGAAGAATTGTGGTGGGGCAGCTGCAACTACCTTTGCTTTAGTAGGGGTAAAGTGATACTGTTTCTGCCTAGCAGTTTCCTTTTCTGTAGAACGGAGCAAAGTGTTTTCTCTGCAGAGTACAACCCCTGAAAGCAGAAAGAAAATATTGAAACAGGCTGTAAGCAGCCATTGGAGGTGCGATTTTGACAGTCTGTTACATGGCAGAAATCTTGAAAACAACACTTGTGACCCGTGTCCAGTGAAAACCCTGGGCTTGAGATCCTCCTCCTGTCCTGGCAGCAGGCAAAGCATGGGCAGCAGAAGAATCCTGCCCTCCCTGCCTCACCCTGCTTCTCAGTTCAGTTCCTATTTCCTCTCCTAGCATAACATTGTCGGGACTTGGAGAAATGAATAGGATTTCCAATCAACTAGTTTCAGTTTTTAATTTCTTTTAGATTTTTAATCTATCTCCTTGTATCTACAGTTGCAGCATCTTCTGGTTGCTTACAGCAGAGGGGTTTCAACTAATCTAGTGTTTCAGCAACTGAAGATTAATTAGTCCTCTTGCCCAATCCTCAGATTGCAGCAACTCAGCCTATCATTCTTTGGGCTAGGGACAGAGTAACTATTGTATATTGAATTTGGGAGATCATGAGGTCACTCTTTAAATCTGCTAATTCCACTGGAGTCCTACAGCGTGCAGTACAGCAATAGTTAACTACACTGTAGGAGCAAGTATTGGTAACAGTAAACTGGGATATCACCACGCTCACATTTAAATCCATCCTGGACTCTTTTCAGCCCTAACCAGCAGGGACTTGTGAAACACTGCAAAGGAAAAGCATGCATCCCTTTCGGAAAACATGCTTTAACCCTCTTGTGCCCCAAGGTATCCTGCCAAAATGACGATAGGACATTGTGTCACTCTGCAGCTGCACACAAGGCAAGGAAGCCAGCAGAGGACAAAGGGAGTGCTTCCAAATTCCTCTGCACCGCCCTGCTCTGAGAGGTGGGGACTCAAATTCTTGAGAAGGAAGCATATGCAAACAGTTGCTAAAAGAGATGTCCGGTTTACAACACTGTGATCAGAGTGGAAAGGGAAGCTGTAGCAAAACATTCCAGAGGCTTCATTTTTTTGCCCATCTGAATTTTTCTATCACCATGGAAGCCTCTCACTTCCAGTGCACAAGCATCTCCATCCCTGTGAAGGGAGAGCAAAACAACCTGCACCTTCTGCTCTGGTGGTGTGAGACACAAACTCGGGGTGGAAAGGGCTAGTCCTGCTCTACAGCTGGACAGTGGCAACCTTGCCTGGGGACCCTCTACTTGTGGCCACATTTGCACAACACCCTTTGCAGTGGAGCCCTGTTCTCTCTCTGGGGAATCACCCAGCAGATATTGTCCTTCCTGGGAGTCCCAGCCATGCACCGGGACATCAGAGCCTTAAATTCTGTTCAATCCCAATAATCACCTTCACTCTCCTCCTATTCCTCCTCTCTGTCCGCTCTAAAGACAGGTCACTGGTGACTGAAATTGCTGTAAAGTGTAAAGGAAGAGAGAAGGGAAGCTGCAGTTAGAGAGGTCGTCCTCACAAACAAACAAACAAGAAGCAGGAGACCCTGCAGACTCGGAAAGGGGGAGATCCAGGCAGAGACACTGGGGCAGCAGCCACAAGCAGTGGAGAGAAAGCGAGAGAAAACGGGGGTGAGTGGGAGCAGAAAGAAGATAAGGTGATAGAAAACACAAAGGGGAGAAAGAGAGCAAGGGAGGAAATGCACATGTGGTGTCCCCAAGTTTGGGCGCAGTTTGCTGCTTGTTGTCTCAGAGCCCAGCACTCCGGGAAGGACAGTATCTGTTTAGATTTGTGTCTAAATTTAAACCCTGATTGCCTTGCCTCCCCCTCCTCTGCCCTCCCTCCCTCCCTTCCTCTCACCCACCCGCCCTTCTTCCTTGTTCGCAGTGCAGGGCCACTCGCTGGGCTCTGTCAGTGCTCACGCTGAGCAGGGGCTCGGATGTTCCACTCCCTCCACGGCGCCACGATTGTGCTCTGGCTCGGCTGAAGTTTTCCCACAGATAAGAGGGCAAGGGGTGGGGAAGAAAGATTGCCCCGAGGACACCTCTTTCTTGCGGGACATGGAGGTAAAGAAAACTTTTATTTCCACTAGCTTGTGCCTCGCTCCTCGATCTGCTTTAAGCTCCACCTTGCAAAGCAATTTCTCACTAAAGGCAGCTTCAGAATCTCTCTTCTCTGGAGTTCACAGAAAGGTCTCTTCTCCCCCCATCCCAGCCCCTGCCATGCACCTCAGACTAGTCTGCAAGTTTTAGTCCAGATTTTGGAAAGTAGGGGGATGTTATGGGGAGAAATGATATCTGTGAAAGGGGAACGAGGAAGGACTACCATTTACTGTTCTAGTCTCCGAGGTGGGAAAAGAGAGATTTAAAAAGGCATCATTTCGAAAGGAGGTTTTAAGGAGTCATTAGGAGTGGGGACATGAGGAGAAGGAACCAACCCTACAGGAGTGGCTGGCTCCGAGGGGTGGGTTCCTCCCCAACGCTCCCAGCAGCAGCCGTGATTCGGACCCCGGGCTCTCTGTGCCCCTTGTTCCACGTGGGTTGGGACGTGTCACTTCTGTCACTAAGAAAGCCTTTTGGTTCGTGCAGGAGGACCCAGAACTGTTGCTTTGGCAGGGTAGATGAGCAGCTCAGCTGCAGAGGGGTTCCTGCTCCTTTTCCCCATGCTGCGTGTCCTGTGCTTCAGGAGACTGATCTCGTGTCTCAGGGGTGGCACAGAGCTGGGGACAGGAGTCTTGGCTTCCCTGGGGTTTGTGTCCAAGCCTTCTCCTGTGCTACACCCTCCTGGGCCAGGCACTTCACCTCACCTGCCTTCTTTCCCCGTTCATTCCAAATGGGAATGATGGGGCTTGCTTCGCTCACGTCAGGCTGGATTTGCAAGCTTTTCAAATAGTTTTTTTAAGTGCCAAAGGAAAAAAAATATTTATTTTTAGGAGGGGCACAGGAAATAGAAAGGTGATTACAACATTGGCAAAGCCTCAAATGACGAAAGAGGGGACATTTGGTATTTCTCTTAGCTAAAGAGAGATCTTACTAAACACTCTGTGTTATCTTCCCAGATAAGCATTTTTCTGGGTGAATGCAGGGGACAAGCACCAGGGCCAGGGAACAGTGTGCTTGAAGCACCACTTCAATTTTCTTTTTAAGATTTCCAGCACATAGCTCAGCTGGGCAGCTCTGATAACACCCAGGTGCTCACACTGCCATCCTTGCTATCTGTGCTGACCTTCCCCACGGGCAGGGGTTAAAGATCTGGTGTGTTCAGGCATGTCCATTGCAAAAAACATCTTCAACCAAACCATCTAAAGAGATTTTGGGGTGGAGAAAGACCAAGCAGTGATCCAACCAACTCAGCACAGGCTGTGTGTGCCATGACAGATACATAGCTGTATGAGGGTTTTCAGCTTCCACAGAGCCTGGTTCAGTAACTCTTAATACTTGCTTTATTATTTTTCACTCCACTGTGATGTCTCCATTCTTACTTTTAAAACATCTCAGTTCCCAAGCTATTTTGTAAGTAGTGCACTTGGTCCTGGCCCAAGCCTCCAAAAAGGTGGTTAATGTCCCAAAGGTAAGAAGACATTAGACCAAAATCGAGCCAAGAGCAAGGACTTGAGTCCCCACCAGGCAATTCTATTCTCTCTGCTCTTCCTGAGGGCTTTTCACCGGCAGCCTAAGCAGGACCCAGAGACTCACTGCAGTCTTTTGCTTTAAACCCAGATTGAACGATCCTGTGAACAGGAACGAGCAGCCCTGTCATTTCCCTGTTTGCTTCAGCACTGGCAGGCAGGGCTGCTCTGGGCTTTCCTGCTGGCATGAACTGGCACGCTCTTTGCTCTGATGGGATACATGGGGATTACCAGCATTGGGGAAAAAGGGCAGAGGGCTGGCCTAGACAGCTGATTTCCATCACGTCTCTGGCAGGAAGACCCTACTTTTGGAAACCCACAGAAGTGAGATAGTTGGGATTGCTTTGTTGGAGTGGGTAGTGTGGGTTTGGTGCTCCCCACTTCGGGACCAGTACCTGTGGCCTTGGCCATTCTGCTGTCAGAAATGTGCCACACTGAAAATAACTGAAACCATTTAAGACCCTGAAGAGGGGGAAAAAAGCAGCAAAACCCCATTCTTGCAGTTCGTGCAATTTTGTGAATCTCCTGATCCTCAGTTTAGGGTTTGGTTTGGGTTTTTTTGTGAAGGTGCAACTTCTTGATGCAAGATAGATTTGAGAATCTTTTTTTCTTTCCAGTGCTAGGACTGATGAAAGGAACTTGAAATCATGGAGCTTATACAACAGACTGTTAATATGAGGAGTTGATATCAACAATGTGTAAAGCTGCTCTGATGGAAGCTTAGCCACTTGTAAAACACTGAACATTCTTTGCACTCATGGCACAAAAAGGGTCAGAAATTTGTGAGTGTTGGGTTGTTAGTTTCCATCCTCAGATTTGGCCCAAGCTGTCTGATTGCCAGAGCTGCACCAACCCTTACTGCAGATGTTGTGGGTGAAGGCAGCTGCTTCAGGTGCTCGTGGCTTTCTGCAGCCCATCTTGGACAGCAGTCATGGCATTCCCCTTCCCAGCCTCTCTGTAGGAGCTCGGGAGACTCAGAGGGACTGCAGAAACCTCCCGGGGTTCAAACACATCCCCTCCCTCAGGAGGTGAGGTCAGGAGCTGTATTTTTGTGTTGTGGCTTGCCAGACACCACAGCTGAGCACATTTCCAGTATCCCAGCTGCTGCACCATTCCTGCACACAGAAGGAATGACACCCTCACCCAAATTAACAGCACAGCTTGCTTTTGGAACAGGCACGTACCCTGTCCTGAGGAAAACTGCACCAAGGGTGTGTGACCTGTCACCCACGAGGACTGACGTGGAGGGGATGGGCAGATAATGGGGCTGTGCAGGTGATGGGCTGCAATCTGTGGCCATTGTGGTCTGCAGAAGCAGCAGGACAGTGGGTGAGCTGGGCTGAGAGGTCTCTGCCCACCCGTGCAGCTCTGGAGCAGAGATTGATGGGCATTACGTCATGGTTAGGTCTGCCAGGAGACAATTTCCCTTTCTCAGGAAGCTCTGGTGCTTGCCTTTCATTTGGAAAGGTGAAACAATAATTTTCCACTCTTTTTAGGTTTGCTGAACAGAACAGTCTAACCTCAAATGCACTTGTTTTCAGTGTTTCCTCCCAAACTCATCAAAATGACACATCCCTGCAGAGGTAAAGGGATGAGTATTTAAATGCACCAAGAGAGGTAACATATGACCCCATTTACTCCTGAGGACTGGGCAGATTTAGGAGCTGGTTGACAGTCAATAGCATGTCTGCAGCAGAGGGTCCTGGAAAGGATCAGCTTGGCCAGACCTCCATATCACAGCAACCTGGGGCCTCCCACTTGAAGGACAGAAAGCAGCAAAGCCAAACCTCACAGGCTATGCTGTGACCCTTCCTTGTCCCTAGCAGAGACCCAGAGTAGATGGAATTCAGGCTTTTCCTGTGTCACCAGAGAGGGATGCTTTTCCTGAACCCCTCCTCACTGCCCAGTTTAACCTTTGGTTGACTGAGTATCCCAAGTCACGGGGTAGCATTTTGGAAACCCCTTCTGCCCTGTACTCCACGGTGTAATTGGGGCAGGTTGCATTACTGCTGAGCAGCATATTATGCATACCTTCACATACATTCCCAGGATCTGCTTATCTGGAGAACAGGGGGAAACATCAGCACTGCTTTATCAACAGGTGCTGCTAGAAAAGCTTTTTGTCATGGAAACAGCCACGTCCACACAATCTAGGGTTGATTTTCCATTCTGTTTTTACCTGCTTGGTTAACAGTAGTAGAGAGGTGGATGCTGCTTTTCCTAAAACACCAACCGTACAGCCTGAATTTGGGATCTGAGGTGGCAGCAAGAGAACCTGTTTGGAGGGCCTGTCTGTGGCCTGATTGCTACCTGTAGGTGCTGTAACACCACAGAGACAGCTTGCCTTGGTGACTGAAGATGAAATCCCTTCAGAGTGTGTAAGAGAGCGTGCATGAAGATGAATTTGGTCTGGAGACAGGAGAGCTGTTGTGTAAAGAGAAATCACTATTAGAGCTGCTTCATTCCCGGTTGTTCTCAGAGGCTCAGGGCGCTTGATTCTCACAGCATCTCATGTGGGCACAGATTTAAGTCACACTTAAATGCAGTCTTAATACCAGAAATGCCTTTACATCCAGTCAGAGGCACATCTTTATATCTTATTGGCAACATAGGGCTCCTGGTAATGCACTGTAGGAATGAGGCTTATCTGCTGTGTTAGTGCCAAATGAAGTGTTCACTTTTTGGATAGCAAATAAAGGCATCAGACCAAATTCTTGTCAGATATGAGAACATCACTTGCTCAGGTGTTCTCCAAGCAAAGACCCAGACCACACTGGCCAGACTGACAGCTGGCATAGGTGCATGGCTTTTTCTTTTGCTCTTCATCATCAAATTTTGAAAGAGCTCAAAGCCCATACAACAGAGGGCGAAGTTGTAAGGTGGTTTTTGTTGCATACAAATGTCCATAGGCAAATAAATCTGTTTACCCTTTGTAAGGAGATGCACACAGTGTTTTGGTCAGTATGGATGACTAGTGGCCAGTCTGCAGAGGGTTTTGATTTACCAGCTTCAACAAAGCCAGTGTTCACCTCAGGCTTCTCAAATGCACAGAGAATTAAGGTGTGTGGTTTGGAAGGCCTAGGTATGTCAGGGGTGCAGGCCAGGGGCTTGTTGTGCATGGAAAGGCACAAAAATGCAAAGAAGAGGGACATGTGGCCCAGAAGAATGGAGTTAAACAAGACAGCGTGGCTTTGCAGTGAGGCAGAGGACAGGAGTCTAAAACTTTAACCACAGAGGAAACAGAAGTAGTTAGTGCATTGGAAAAGCAGCATGCCTGGGAATAATGGGATCCAGTTATAGGGAACATTCATATCTCACCAAATAGCAGGAGAGATTTCTAACAGAGAGGACTGACAGGGTTGGGAATAGTGCAGTGGAAACCAAACTTAGTGGAAATCTCTTTCCCATGAATGGTTCAAAAATAGACTGGGCTGAGCACAAGAAAGATAATGGCAGGACTGATCTTCTGCTGTATTCCATCAGTTGTATTGACAGGGCCACCAGAGGGGCCAGGCCCACACTGTTTCTGCAGCTCTTCCACACGTGGGGCTGCTGGCAGAAGGTTGTGGCTCTTCAGCATCAGGCCCCAAAAGTGTTTATGATTCCTCCCTGCTGCAGGATATTGTTCAAGCCTGGCAAACTTCTGCCTGTGGGAAGCTTAGGTCAAAATAAATTGGCATCACATCTGCAAGAGTCTGGGAATGGTTATTTTATGGCCCGTGTAAAACACGAAACCAATTTTAGTTTTATTCTTTCTTCCTGTTTTTGGAATGGGTCCCTTTATCCTTTAAAACTGTACTGCAATACCAATCATGGTTTATTCAGGTCAATCATCTTGAAATACCTTTCTGCTGAGTGCCATGTTCCCCTGATGTAAGTTCAGATGGAACATGTCCTGTTTTCATATACACACTCTTGGGCTTGTGTGCCAGGCTTCCTGGGAATTCCACCCCTTGGGCCCTACAGCGAGTGCATGTTTAACTTGTGAAATGCACACCGTTTCATTTGACTTCCCACTTAGTCTTTACAAAGTGCACAGAGTTGTCAGCACTGCCCCTCCATGCAAACCCCGTGTTTTCGTTCCCAGTTAGGAGGTATTCATTCCCAGTTAGCAGCAGAGGGGCTCCCTGTGCAAACAGACATGGGTATGCACATGGTCCTCAAGGAGGAAGATGGAAGCCTTCTGTTTTTGTAGCCCATGGGAAAGAAAAGCTAACACACCATGAAACTGTCATACTCTATTTCTTCTGACTCTGCTCTGCAGCAGAGAAGCCGTTGGCTCATTCCAGCAATTCCAGCGATGCTGAGTTGAATATAATTTTCCTCCTCAACACCTTTCATTTGAAGGGCTGTGAGTTCAGTGCCGTGCTGGCCAGGGCTTCCTGGTGCTGATGTGCTCACAGAGTGAGTGGCTGTGCAGGCACTGAGCCCACACTTCCCAGACACCTGGTCCTGGAGAAACTGTGCCTGAGGCTGAAGGGGCTTAGTCCCTCTCCTTGCCACGGGAAGAACGTGTGAACAGGTTTCAATCAGCCAGCAGGTAACAGAAACACAGCTCTGAAGGAGGTGCAGGGTTTTGAAGCTCTTCCAAATATTGGGTTTCTCCATTACAGCGTTTTGGGAGATTTTTATGAGCAGGTTTACTCAGGAATGAGATCATTATCTTTTTCAGATCACCCCAAAAAATCTGTGTCAAAGGCCAAGCTGCAGCTCAGGAGTTGCTTGTGTGCTTTCTCCTTATAGTTTATAGTGTCATTTAAACATGGAAAACACTCAATTTCTAATGCATCATTATGGCTGAGCCAGACTGGGCTGGAAATTCAGTCAGGCATTTCCAATATAACATCCAATGAAAGCTGCCCGGATGCATTTGCCTCATGCAGGACCTGATTTTCGGGGATCTCACAGGCTGGAGACTCCAGCTGAAGTCCAAGGGTGCTGGGAAAGCAGCTTTGCAGCCCTGGCTCCTCAGTGCTGCTGGGGCTCTCCAGGGCCCGACTCACAGGACACCTCCATGGGTGTAGCTGAACACTCACACCTCCAGCTGGCTGCCAGAGGAGTGCTCAGTCTCACTTTCCTCCACTCCATATCTGCATACCTTTGGAGACTGCATTCCTGGCTGGGATAAATGTGAACCTCCTTCTCTGATCCAGTGTAGACCTCATTTACTAGCAACGTGTTACAAAGATAGCACAGTCCCAACTGCTGAGTCCTGGAAACTCTGTGATGGCTCATTTACCCTCCTGCTTTTCTGTTCCCAGAGCAGTTCAGCCCCTCTGCTGCTACAACTGCACTGGCTCTAGCGTTGAGTATAAATGGGCAGGTACCACAGCCTACTTACAGCATTTATCAGAAGTATTTTGAACTGTCCCTGCCTCTCACATTCTCTCTGCCCCTTCTTTACAGTTCAGTGACCTCAGTTTCTAATTTAGCCTCCTGAACAGTTTCAGATTAGATAATTTATGCATATTGTATATGCACCTGCTTAGAGTCCATCCTCCTCAACCACTCCATTGGGCCAAGAGCAGCCTCCTCCTGGTCCCACCTGAACCATCTTGAGTCTGAGCCTCCTCCTGTTGAGATTCATCTTTCCTCAGACCTCTGCTAAAACAGGGCTTTTGTCCTGACCCCATGTGAGGCAGACAAGGGAGAAGCCAAGCTGGGTATCACTGCAAAGGTGAGACCTTCCCTACTACAGGAGCTGTTTTTGTTCTCTGGAAGGCCCTTTTTAACCAACAGGGAGCTTCTCATTTCAGGGGTCTGTATCAGAACATGACCATGGTTTGTGTGTTTCATTCCCCACTGAAATAGTGCACATGCAAGTCCAGCCTTCCTGGCCATATCTCACCCTGTGTCTTAGCCTAGAACTCTTTGCTCACACAATTCTGGATACACTTGCCCTTCAGACTGCACTAAATCTCCTCTCCCCATGGGCAGCTGGGGAGGTTTTTCCTGTTGTTCCTCACCCCTTATCCTTCGGGAGCAGCAAGAACTCCCCAGAACAAGACCTGGAAGTACACACAGAGAGGCACCAATTAATTTGGGGGGACTTGACAGGCTGTGTACGGTTCCCAGGCCATTAAGAGAAACAGATGTCTGAGAGGGAAACATTGGGAAGCTGAGAAGGATCCTGGGGGAAACCCTGGCCAGGAATAGAGCTCTGTAGAAGCAGCTGGTGGGAGCCTGACACTCCAGAAAAGCCAGACATCTTCCTGAACTAAGCTGGAAGCTGTGTGGGTGTTCATCTGACTTAATTTTGGGGAAATGAAAAGTAGTGCTGCTTGGAGAGAGTGGGGATCTTCAATTAGTTAGGAAAGCAGTGCATTAGCTCTCAGACAACACTGAAGTGCTGCTGCCAAGTTAATCATGGAATTATTTGGGTTGGAAAAGACCTCTACGATTACCAAGGCCAACTGCTACCCCAGCACTGCCAAGCTCCCCACTAAACCATGTCCCTGAGTGCCACAACCACACGTCTTTTTGAACACTTCCAGGGATGGTGCCCCCACCCCTTCTCTGGGAACCTGTTCCAGAGCTTGACAACCCTTTCAGTGAAGGAATTTTTCCTAATATCCAATCTAAACCTCTCCTTGAGGCCATTTCCTGTTGTCCTATCAATTGTTGCATGCCCACTGGCCTCCTTCCTTGTGACCTCCTTTAAGAGGCGAGCTGAGGGCTGTGTTTGACAGGGCATTTCAGAGCCAGGGACCTTGTTTTCAGCATCCCAATCCAGATTTTTGTAACCTCAAATGACAGGAATGCTTAGTGTATCTGCTGCAGGATTCTGGCTTACTGGCAGCACTCACATTTAAGAGGCACAAACTATTTCCCTGAAAACACTTATTGTAAACTTGATGGAGAAGTAGTTCAGATGTGTCACTGGTGTTCACTTGGAGCAAGGGAAGAGCTCTGTAACATCAACATTGTTCTTGTAAGGCCAAATACTCATTAAAAAAGAAAAGGTTTCTAACCACAGGCTGAGGTTACAGCCCCTGGGCAGGCACGGTGCCCGGCAGGGACCAGGTGCTGCAGTTCTCTGCCTCTTTTGGTCATGATGGGACTGGATCAAACCTCTCTTGGCAGCCTTTGCCAGGTGCAACGAGACACTTGCTCAGGAGCAGATGGCCTGGGCTCTGCTCTGCTCTGCTCTGTTCTGTTCTCAGAGGGTGTGGGCTTCAGGCTCTTTGGTCTGCCCAGCAAGAGATGGTTTTTAATCCAGGGTTTAGGGCAAGGCTTGGGCAAGCTCTTGCCAGCAAAGAATTCGAGCCTTCCTGGGGCAGAGGGGACCTCACACACCTGGCTGGTGATCTGAGTGTTCTCCTGACAGATAAAACCCTGGCTTCCTCAGGACCTGGGGCTGATATGCATTGAAAAGCACAAGCCCATACATTGCCCTCTCAGCAGACCCTCCTAACAGTGAAGGTCTGGGGCAATGCTGCTGAAATTAATCATCCCATGCAGGATTGTAGGCACTGGGTAATTGCCAGATACTGCTTTTACTAAAAGGGTGAGTCAAGACCTCACCTGAGCCTTTCACAGTGATATTTGCTGCTTTTGCTAATCTCACCAGACAGAGCTCAGCAAGCACACGCCAGGCACTCCTGAGGGCTACACACCATGGCACAAAGGACAGAAAAACTTGCCATCTGTACAGCCTCAAAAATATTCAGCAGCAGCCAAAGAGCAGTGCAAGGTGGCTGGCATACCCTTGCCATGTTGGGGTCTTCCCACCCCACCTGCTGATGTTAGGGCAGGTGAGTAACAAGCTCCACAGAGGCAAGCAGGAGGCTGCTTCCTCACTTGGAGCCCAGGAGGCTGTGAGGAGAGCAGCAGGGGTCCCACCCCATCAGGGTGAACTGAGACTTCATGTAGTTACTGTGCAGAGAAGAGATGCCTTTTGGGAGATGTGGAGAAAGCTGGCATGGGCACTGACCATCCCTCATGGAAAACGATGCTATGTCACATCAGCAACACACCCACTTTACAAGGACCAACAGCAACGGGAGGGGCTTCTCAGAGGGGAGCTTAAATAATGAGTCTCTGTAGTTTTGAAACTGCTGTGCTGTATTTGGGAGCTGCTTGCAGCCCTCTGGATGAAAGCTGCTGAGCTGGAATAGCCTCACGTTACCCTTTGGGCACTGCTTGACCCTGAGTGCCACACAAGGGAACTCTCAGAATGAGAAAATCAAGGCCAGACCACTGCAAGTCTTGAGAAAAATGTTGTCCTAAAGCAAACTCTTTCCAAACACAGGGAAATGGTACATATTTTTGCATATTTTATGTAAAGTGGGATTTTTCTGCCCTTTCTTCTAAAAACAAACAAACATACAACCCTCCTTTGTAGTCTGCATTCCTCATACTGCTCTGACCTGTGTCATAGTCAGAGCTCCTTCTTCTTCATCACCCCTTTTAAGGCTGTGCAATAGCCTTGCAGTTGAGGTCAGGCACACTTATCCCATCTTCCTTCATCTGTGGAGGGATAAGGGCTGGCCTGGGTGCCACTCTGGGGAGGGATATTGTACTTCTGAGAGTTGTTCTTGTAGCAAACTCATTTGCAGACTCCAGGGGTCAGTGATTTACCCCTGGGCAAGAAGCTTGATCTGCACTGGACGTGGTTAAAAAGGAGTTTAAAGAGGAGGGCTGACATCTGTATTGCTGCATTTCAGGAGTTCCAGTCAAACCTCTGTGAGGGCTGCTGTGGTTCTCATTGAGATTAGAACTGCAGGACACTGCCAGATGTCACTGGGCTCTCACCACACTGACTGCTTGAAGGGACTGTGGGTAACCAGGAGTCCTGCCTGTCTCCAAAACTTCCATGCCCGGTGTTTTCTGACTTTTGGTGACATTTCTCAATTAATGAGCACTCCCTTGTCTGAAGGAAACCAGAGTCTGCAGCTGTGGAGAGATAGGTGCAGAAGAGACATGAGTCAGAGAGCCTTACGGCTGCCCCTGGGGCCCAGGGGCTCCAACTGGCTACAAACCTAATCTGAGCTCCTGTTTTCATCACAGATTATTCCAAAATCTGGAGCCCAGACTCCAGCACTCCCTGTATGTTCCCATGGGCTGCAAACTGCTTCCCCTGAAGCTGCAAGTTTGAATGTGTTGGATGTGACATCAGCCAGATGTGGAGGCCTCTCTA
This sequence comes from Campylorhamphus procurvoides, assembly GCA_013396655.1. Lineage (NCBI taxonomy): Eukaryota > Metazoa > Chordata > Aves > Passeriformes > Dendrocolaptidae > Campylorhamphus > Campylorhamphus procurvoides. Next base: position 121,173 of record WBMV01005856.1, on the reverse strand, counting down.
CACTGGCAGAGGCTTGACAAGGCAGGAGCAGCTTTGTCTTGGAAGTGCAGTGGCCCTGCACAGCTGTGCATGTTCTCACGTGAGACATTAACTCCTTCTGTTGCAAGTCAAGCTAGGAACCTGTTTGGATGAGCTTTAGAATGCCAGTCCTGGCACACAACAGCCAAGGGCTTTGCAGAGCATGCTGGGCTCATCATTACACACCTCAACAAACACTTACCCTCTTTGATACCCGGATTGTATGTCCTGATAGCAGCCCCAGAATCCTCTTCTGATCTTTCAGGTGAAAACCTTACTTTCTTTGCTCAGCTTTCTCTTATGTTCCACTCCTGCATCGTGGCAGTGAGGGACCCATTGCAGTTTGAGGCCAGTTATTCCTCTTTGCTTGGGGGATAAGGATGAGGGGTCTGTGCATGCTGCCATTCATAAAGCTCACAAAATTCTCATCTGGCATGTGAAATGGAGGAGTGCAGCTTCTGGTAAAGGTTGGTCAAAGAAAACACAAGAGGTAGAAAAATGTTATGTATTTTCTAGTATTTAGGACACACTTTAAAGACCTGCAAGGTACTCTAGTCTTGTCTTGCCCTGGAAAGTAACTTCAGTAAAAGGTCTGGTAAACCAAGTTCTCCGAGGTAGCCAAGCCCCACCAGAGAAGGTGCAGAGGTGGCTCACACAGCACAGGGACTGTCACTCCCGTTCCACAGCACAGGGCAGGGAGTGCAGGTAGGAGCCTTGGCCTTGCTTCCCAGGGTGCTGCAGGCTTGGCTGGCCCAGTGATGGACAGGACTGGCTATGAGGTATCAGAGCCACAGCTGCAGGCACTGCGGGCTGGGGCTGCTGCCAGTAATTAAACTGTACTACAATGAGACAAGGAGCGGCTTCCTTGCCGGGTAAGCTGCCAAGTGAATAAATAAATCACATAAATCCCTCCCGAAACAGGGAGCTGGAAGGTTTCCAGTGAGAATGATTTGTGAAGAAGGGTAAAGAGAGAGATGGGAAGAAGGATGCTTCACTGGGATGAAGAGGGGTCAGTGTAGCAAGAAGAGGTTTGTTTATTCAGGGCTTACATCTTGGGATGTGTTGCCTCTTGAGCCAGAGGCCCAGCGTGGTGCTGAGCTCCACTTGGAACAAGCATCTTGAGATTTCCTTCTAGGGATGTAAGAAATGGGCCAAGGCCAGCGTGAGCCCCCCCACTTCCTGGGCAATCTGTGCTCAGCCTGCACTGATGCTTTTGTGGGTCACCAGGAGGACAGGCAGGCTCACACTGTGGGTAGCAGCACCTCCTGGTTTTTGCTGCCCGGCTCCTCACCCTGTGGTTTGGGTGTTTTTCCACCCTCTGTTGGGAGAGTCTGTGTTTTAAACCTGCCCTGCTCATTTGCCTCTCCCTTCCGAGTCCAAAGAATGTTCCCCATTTAATACGATCCCGATGCCACTGATGTACTCACATGGATACAGATAAATGAGTTCAGGTTCTGTTGGCAGGAGGGTGCAAACCAGGAGTCATCTAAATATACAGAGAAATGGCTTTGAATGAAACTACAAACTACATATTAGATTTTTCCACCAGTAACTTAGGTCCAGTGCTAATTAAAAACTATCCTTGAGCTTTTTTAGTTCATATAAAGAGGAATTCGTTATGAGCTGCCCATCTAATCTTATCTGCACCCCACTGCAGCAGTAGGAGGCATTACAGGGAGCCCTGTTCCCTGTTAATGCTACAGCTTCATACACCATTCCCAAAATACAGCTTTCTGCCTCAGAAACAGGTGCCTGAACTTTTGAGAATGGCTCTTTCCAGCCAAGCCGATTGCAAATGAGTTCAGCCGGGCAGAACAGCAGGCACCTCTATCTGATTATGGCTGTGTTGCTCCCTGAAAGCTGAGAGAGTTACTACCCCAGTGCATTTGGTGTGAGCTTTCCCACGTAGACAAGGGCTGTGACTGTCTGGCTCCTCAAATCCTGCTGAGAAACGACAAGGGTGGGTGTGCTGCCTGGGCAGGCTTGGTGCAGAAAGCGAGCCCTTCTCCTTCAGGGGGCTGAGCCAGGCAGGGAAGAGGAGGTCTGCAATAGGCTCCTTTCCCTCTGGAAATCCAGTGCCTTGGTCGGGGGTGATGCTTTAATTTCGGAGGAAACCACAGCACTGCTTCCCAGTGCTTCTTGCTGACCTCCAGACAGAGAACAATGATGGTTAATTTTGATTCCAGTAGTTGCCTCCCCTCAGATGCATCCCCGTCCCTTCCTGAGCTCAGCAGGTCCTACAGGTGTAGAGCTTTGCCTGTGCCGTGCAGCAAGGGGAACCTGCTCCCCAGGCACACACATGGGTGGCTGCTGCAGTTTGAGCTGGGGCTTCTGGAGGTCACTGACACGGCCTTTGTGGGATTTCTGTGGGTGCTGAATGGAAACTTCTGGTTCACTCAGCTGCTGGTAACGTGCTCACTGGGGTGGCTCCCGGGTGCTCCCTGGGCTCACTCTCTGCATCTGGTGTGGGTGGAAACAGATTGCAGGGTGAAATACCAGTGCCACACACCAGCACAGCCTTTACCAGCCAGCTGCACAGAGAGGGTTTTCCTTTCTTACCTGCCCAATGAACAGGAGGACACGTAAGGGTGTGAAAGGGTAGGGCTCTGGCTGGAGTGCTGCAGGCTGCCCCTGCCACCCCACCATCCCCTCCCGCTACACCAGGGCAAGGCTGTGAACTCCCTTGCTGGAATGATCTGGGTTAAAAATAAACTTGTGAAGAGTTAAGGGGTGTATTTTTAGCCCAGATCATTTCAGTGATCCGGTTTGCAGCACAGCCCCACAAACTCACCCTGGTGCAAGGGAGGGGGGAAGGAAAGGTCAAGGGAGAATGAACAGCTGGCAACATGCACTGTCTTTCTGCTGAAACCCAGACCTTCTGAAACTGCCCCCCAAACGCAATGGCCACCTCTTGTTTTCTGCCAAACACCTTCTCACAGTGCACTGTGGAGAGCTGGGTGCTGAATATCACTATTTCTGGGCCCTGTTTCTGTAATAAGACATTAGCCCTGCACCTCACCTCGGATGTCTCCTTGTGTCTGCCTCTGAGACATGACATTTGTCACTCTCTTTGCCCTGGTTGCTCTTGCTGAGGCAGATTGTGTGTGCAGCAATGAAAAGCCCCTGTGGGAGTCACAGGGGCATTAAATCACCAGTGAAGCCAGGACTGTGTTAGCCAGAGCTGCCTGTGCCACAGCTTCAAGGTGTCTCTGCTCAGAGATCTCAGCTGCCTTGAAAGGACACAGCAGGCGTGGTGTGGGACATTTCTGTGCCCACCTCGTGGTGTTTGCACCAGGCAGCCTGTGAGAGGAGCAGGGATCTGTGCTAAAAACAGGGAATCTGCAGGACTGGGGATTGGTGGGCAGGTTTGCTCTCACCACAGAGGCAAACACTCTAGGGTATAAGGAAGAAGAGGTTTGGTGGGAGGCTTGAATTGGCACACTGGTACCTAAACCACAAAAGCAGAACCTTCTTCTCCAGCGCTGCCAAAAAGGACTAGACTCAGTTTTTTAAAAATGAAGAAACATGATGTTGAAAACTGTTTTCAAATTTACTCAATTTTATAAACTTATTTGGAAGAGGAAAGTGAAACAAAGCCCTTACAGAGAACTTGGTAGTTGCACTTCCTCTTTTGCAGACAGTGCCATGCTTACATTGATGGTATAATTCAATTCCTGTTTATGTCTGACATGTTTCACAATAGGCAGTGCTTAGACACTTATTTTTATGGAACAGTGAAAGACCTCAGAGTAGCAGTCACGAAATTAGCGATGGGCTAAGGCTTTAACCTTAGCTCACTGGGTTTAGCCCATGCAGTCTGACCATGCCTCTGGAAAGGAAAAGAATCAGCAGCTGGCTGCAAAAAGCACAAAAATCACATCTGGGTAATTTCACCATTTTTGGGAAAAAAAATAAATAACAAAGAGCAGAGTTACTGCTCATCATCATTCAGATAAGTGGTGGGTTATGTCACCAAAATGTGAAATGTGACCAGGACTGGGAGAGGTTGCATTAACATCGTGGGGCAGGAGAGAGCCAGCACTGAGCTCGTGGGTGAGGGAAGAAGGTGCTTGTCCTGGTTGTGCAGGAGGCTGAGGGCTGGGAGAGTGACAAAGTGAGGCTCCCCACCTCACTCAGTGGTGGGAAGGAGCAGAGGAGACAGTCCAGCTCCTGGAATCAGGGAATGGTGTTCTCCTTGCACTACAAGCAAGGGAACTTTTTGCATCCAGGTGCCCCCAGTTCAGCACCTTCCCTTGACTAGAAGGTACAGAGCCTGGCACCATCTGGGGGAAGAAAGCTGTATAAAAAGCTGGGTCCAGGACAGCAGTGTACTTGGCAGCCAGGATCTGAGCAAGGACTTTTCCTGTTGCCCAGCGTAACCAGAGAGTGTGCAGCTGGCAGTGTGGGGAGCACTCAGCCCTGGGCTCCTGGTGCTAAACTTAGAATGGCATGTTGGCTGCTGCTTCCTGCCCCTGCCCAGCCAGAGCCCCTCGCTGGCAGTGCCTGCCACCAGGAGCAACAAAACACACGTGGAGGAACCATTCTAGCCTCAGCTCGGAGCACAGAAAGAGAGCTGTGTCTTCAGAATGTAAGTCAAAAAAGAAAGAAAAGAAGAAAGAGAGAAAAACCAGTCACCCCAAAAACGAGAGGTCAAAGAGGCCAAGGCTAAGAGGAAGTACAGTGTCTTTTCTGGGTGAAGACAAAGGGCTGTGAAAGAAGCTTTTGGAGGAAAAGGGCCTGTGAGGAGGGCAACCCTTCCACTCCAGGGTGCTGAAGGAGTGGTTGTGTTCATGAAGCAGCAGGTCCCTCCCAGGCAGAGCAGTGTGAAGGGAGAGGGAAGGGCTGTGCTGGAGTCCTTGGAGAAACAGGAATATATTCCTCTAGCAGTGGCCTCTGGATAAACTCTCTGAGTGCAGTGGGGTGAGAAGTGTGGTGCTGGTCCTGCACACACTGATGGTGGTGCTACAGGGAGCAGAGGGATGAGGTTTCTCACTGATGGCTCATAAATAAGCCTGGTTTCTTGTTCTGAGGTCTCTGCCTCCAACAAAACAGGGATTGTTGGTTACTTGTTCTCAGTTCCTCTGGCTTGGTTTTGCCTGCCATCAGATACCAGAGATGAAGAACAAAGGTTTCCTTTCATCAGCTTTGATTTCAAGGCTTTCTGCTCATCCTGCTCAATACACACATAGCAAAGGAAACAAGGTAAATGTGGGATGGCACCAGGGCACTTTGCTGTGGGAAGAGCTGCATCACCCACACTCCAGCACAAGCCTCCTGCTCCTCAGCCTGTGGTCGACCCAGGGGAGGGGAAGCTTCCCTCAGCCCTGGAATTCCCTCCCTCCCCTCCACCCACCTGAGTATTTCAGTGCCATAAAAGCAGGGCAGCACAGGGGCACATCTCCAACCAGATGCTGGCTTGCTGTGAGGACTGGCAATGGCTTCTCACAGCTTTGGAAAAGGAAGGGTGAGGGTGACTGGAACAGCAAAAAAGGTATGGGAGGGCTGAGGAGGTGTCTGGGAATGTACTTTGCTGTCCTGCTCCATCTGCTCATTGCAAGGATAAGATGGGGAGCAGACACTTGGCTGGAAATACCTGGTTTTCTCCCATTGAAAAGTACTGAGTGCAGGCTCTTCAGCAAGAGCTGAAAGGCTCTGCATGAGTTACTGACTCTCTGGAATATTTGAAAATGCTGCTAGATCCTGTCATCCCAAACCTCCTGCTCTCAGGCTGGATGATTGATGCCAGATGTGAGGAACTCTGCCCTAAGTCTGTGCTTGCTCTTGAACTTTATAACACATACACAGGCTTGCTTGTCCCAGCCCTTGCTCCTAACCTGTTGTTGTTCCCACTTTGTCAGAACAGGCCAGCAGAGACCAACTCAGAGGTGGACAAGTCAGCATCACCCTCGGTGGCTCAGCTAGCAGGGAAATTCAAAGAGCAGGCAGCCAGCATCACTGGAAAAGAGGTAAGAGCTCTGCAGCCACCAGCAGGAGACCGAGTGGGAGATGAAGCACTCCCCTCTGCCTGTGGGAGGACCAGTGACCTGAGCATGGATCCACCTTCATCCCAGATCTTCACAAAGGATTCATCTCCTCGTGCAGTGCAAGCTGTGACAGCATCTACCATGGCTTTTGGATTTGTGGATGGGTGTTCTGCTAGAGCTGTACCTCAGGACAGCTAGACACTGTAACTGAGACACTCTAAAGCTTGGTAGGGTGCACATATTTAGCAGACAGCAATGCAGGCACTATTTGGGCTCTCTTTTGTGAACAGACAACAGCAGGGAATGATGAAATAGCTAATATTGAGCCAGGGGAACAGGAAGCAAACAACAGACTATGCAGTGTAGAAGCCAGTGGGAGGCCATCAGCACCTTTGTGAAAAGGAGAAGGTTTCCTCCACGTTATCCCTTCTGTAGGGGTCTGAGAGAAAGTGCCTCTTCACTCACCTTCACTGCCTCTTCCCAGTGACATCCCAGACTCTGTGCCTATCTCCATCACGCTTTGATTTCATTGACAGCCCACTATGCCAAGCATTACCTCGCCTGTCTTTCATCAGCTAAGCAAAACACTAGAATACCTCCCTTAGGAAGAAAGGAGACACATGGTGTTTGGGAAAGGAGGTTGGCATTCCAGGACAGCCCCCTGTACCATTATGGGTGTTTTTTAGAAGGATCAATGTTTACAGGTGGCTGTTTTCAGTGAGTGTTCACCCTCTTAAAACTGACCTGCTCCTGACTTCAGCATGTCCCAGGCTGGGCCTGCAGGGATTCTCCTTGTCACCCCTCCTGTCTTTGGCTGGATGCAGTGTGACCCTGCAGGGCTGGCACACTATCATTTGCCAGAAGTCAGCACTCCCACAGCCAGGCCCCAGGGTGGGAATAGCCAATACCTTCCCAAGCGCTACTTCTTTCCCCTCTGGTCACCAGCACACCACTGCATCCGTCCCATTACAGTCATTTCCTTTTTTTAAGGTATGGGATTTAACTGCACTAAGCCCCTCACCCTTCAGAAGGCAGAAAGTTCCCAGACCCCTCTTGTGTTATCTGCAGCCCTCTGCTGCTCCCAGGCCAAGGCAGTGTGGAGGGGCCTCACACTGGGGGGAAACTCATTTTCTCCAGGGACAGAGGAGGACAAAGTTTCCTGTCTTTTCTCTCCAAGCCATCTGTCACTTCCCCACTGGCTTTCTCAAGCTGGATTCAGATTAATGGCTCAGTGGATGGTCTTTAACCCTTGCCTGACCCATGGCAGCAGAGAGGAGCCTATGACCAGGGAACCTCTGGCACATCCACTGTGGCACAGCGTTTCATGGCTGAGAAATGATGGGGTTTCAATAAGACATATTATTGCTTCCTGACATGGCAAAAGGATAAGGGCAGGGCTGCCCTTGGCTGCCTAGAGGTGCAGCATTGCCATGGCTGGATGCAGCACCACCAGAAGTTAGGGGACATCAGGTCTACAGGGCCTCCAAGACAGCCAACTCTGCAGAGAGCAAAGACACCACAATCCAATTTTCACATGCCAGCCTGTGGGAAGGTAACAAAGTCACCCAAATATTTTATTGTGGATACTATCCAAGATCCACAATATTATCCAATTATTTTGCCTGTTAACACATAAAAAATGTGTTAACAGCTTGGCAGGAGACTACAAACCTGGCATAAAACCAGAGACAGCTTGGCTTCAAGACCAGAGCAATCGTTGTGTGCTGTGCATCTCTTCCTTCCCAGGGAGCTCTCATATTTCTGAGAGCCTGAAGACATTCAGAAGGAACCAGTGTCTCTGCCACTAGGTTGCCTTGTTCTTTCTCCCCTGAGAATCTGTTTCTTAGTCAAATTAAAAGTTACACCTGAGGACTTGCCCCTGTGAACTGCAGTTTTCATTCAAAAGAAAGAAAAGGGGGTGGAAATTCTGAAAAAGTCAGAATTCCCCTTTTTGCCCTTAAAATATATCAGTTGCAAAACAGGAACTCATGAACCAGGTAGGCAGCTGAGAATTGAAAGGAAATCCTGGTAATGACAGGAAAGAGAACAGCAGCAACCTCTTCCAGTGTGAGGGGGTCTCCGAGCAGGATGCTCTGAAGACAAAGTTTCTGGGAAAGCTTCTCCATCCTCCATGGCTCAGAAGAGCATCCTTTGCACAAAGCCTGAGGTGTTGTGGCTCATACTGTGCAAACACACACAAATGACTTCTGCAGCACTAGGACTGGGCTCTGGATGCTCCAAGCACACCTGGCATGCTGGCCTCATGCCCACACACTGATACCTTGTGCTGCCTTTGGGTGACTCCTGTTGGCAGGCTGGGCCCTGCCACCCAGGCAGGTCACTCACACAGCATGCCCCTTGGTGCTTGAGTTTCACTTCCTTTCTAAGAAACCTGCTTTCCCTGCTGCTGAGTTGGTTGTTTTCTTCTCTTAGGTATCACCACATAAGCCAACTCGGAGGAAACCACCATGCTCCCTTCCATTGTATCCCCACAAAAGTGAGACAAGTGACAATGATGAGCAAGTGAGTATCAATTGAATAGAGGGACAAGGTCTTTCCTCTCTGCAACCTGTTGTCTCCTGAGACACGAGCCTGGAGGTGGCAGAGAGGTCAGGCAGTGCAGCAGAAGGCATCAATCATGCAGAACCAAACCTCCCCCTGCTCACACACACAGGTCCTGGCTCAGTCAGCCCCCTGCTGTTTCCCAGTCCTGTGGCACGGATACACATCCCATTTCCACTACCTTCATTGTTGCCCTGAACACACTGATGGACCCCCTGTTCAGGACCCACTGGAATTTGTTAGATTTGAACAGTGCCTAGCACAGGGAACATCCATGATATTTGTTGCCTTCAGGCAAACTCTGGAGGTTTGAGTATAATGGTGTAATAGTTCTGCTCATGAGACTGTTTCACCTTTGGAGAAAGGGAATAATTAATCCAAAGTGAAGAGGGGGTTTGTCAGCAATAGCCACAGAATTTTGTCTTTGAGTGTCCCCATATAGCCCCCTTGAGAGCAGGTCCCAGTAAGCTGGCTGCTGCTTACTGCATTTTGTGCTCAGGCCCTTTCTGGTCACTTCTGTCCTTCTGTATTTCAGGGTGTGAGGTCTACCCACCAAATTTCACATTGTCATCTGCCCTTAACAAGGACATGGTTTTTTGCCCTGCTTACCTGTCAGCTACACACGAAAGGAGCAGCAAGCTTTAAAATCTGAGATTCCTCCTTTTTCCTTTGGGCCTGAAAAAAAGCAGTATGTCCCTTCTCAAGGCAATGCTTTCCCTTGCTCAAACTGTTTCCAGCCTTTCAGAGCTCTGCCTTTCCTGCCACTTAGGCCTTTCCTGCCTATACTAATTGGATATCCTTTAACTCTCTTAGTCAACCAGTGGCAGTAAATCCTCCCCGTCACAGAAGTTCACAATGTTTGCCAACATTAAGGCTTTAAGAGGTAGAAATTTAATCTGTCTAGTCCTGAAATAATACCAGGGCAGACTATGCCATAGGCTAGATAACTTAGTGAAGGCAGTGTAGAAGCAGAGCCATTACCCATCACCTAATTCAGATCCTTCAGACAGCAGATAATCCCCTTTTCTCCCAGAAAAAGGGTATGTGTATCTAGTCCTAGGATGGCTAGCACTTTCTGCTTATCAATTCCAAGCCTGTTATTTTATTTTCTCTTTTCCACCCGCCTTACTGTGAAGATCTCATGTTTCATTTTGTGTTGCAGAAGCGGTCTCCAAATGCTTGCCCCCTTCCCAAGGTCAAGGTGAAAAGCTCCCCCATGATTGAAAAGCTGCAGGTAGGTCCTGGAAGAGCCCACATGGCTTCCCCAGCACATCAGACATTTGTCATAGCCACTTCCCTTGCAGAGCAGCCACGGGAAGGGGATCCAGGAGCCAGGAGTGACAGCAGGGTGAGCAGAGTAGTGGCCTCACCAGTAAGGACCCAGTCCCACCATACATAAGAAAGGAAGGCAGGGCAGGCCTGGTAATGGTAAGCTGCACCAGAAGCAGTGCAGTGATCCCCAGGTGTGTCCATGAGCATGGCAGGGCATGGGGCAGGATCATCTGGATCTGTGGAGTACATGGCAGGGCATGGGTTAGAGCAGCTCAGCACCTGGTGGCCTGAAGACAGAGTGCCCTGCCCCTGCCCCTGCCACCCCTGGCAGCACTTGTGATTCCAGAGCCTCCAGGCCACTCCATCCACCACAACATGAACCTATTCATAGCACTGTCCCCCCTGGTGCACCCAAGGACATTTGCCTTTGGGAGCTCCCTAGTGAGAGGCCAGCAGGAAGTGTTTTGCCACAGTTAATCACCAGCCTGCCTCTTTCTGTGGTTTTCTCCCAACTGTGCAGATCACTCAGGAGACCTGTAGATCAGGCTGGGAAATGTGAGCTCAGCTTGGGCACACACGGGGATGGTTTGAGTCCTTGGTTTAAAAGCAATTGCTGGCTGCTTGTTCAGATTTTCTCCCAGCTCAGCCACTGTAGACTGTGCTGGCTTGGCTGGGTCACTGGAAAATCCCCAAAGGCCTGAGGATGACAAAAGAACGTGTCCTGAGTTCCAGCTGCCGGGCAAGGACAAATGTCCAGTCATAACTGCTCTGCCCAGACTTGTTTGTTGACCGTGTCACCAGGAGAGACCCCCAAGGGGAAGGTCTGTGGGTTGTGCCAGCCGAGAGATGTGACAGAGCAAGGGCTCCCCTGCGTGGCTGTCCTGGGTAGCACACCCCGCTGTCACTCACATGACAGGGACCTTTCTTTGCAGGCCAACCTGGCTTTTTCTCCAGCTGCTCTGCTGCCGGGAGCGTCTCCCAGGAGCCCTGGTCTCAAAGTGCTGGTTTCTCCATTCAGCACCCCTCCCTCCACGCCCAGCAGCCCCGGGACTCAGTCCCAGCCCAGCGAGGCCAGTGAGACACCAGTCAGCTTCGACCAGCCCCCCGAAGGCACTCAGCTGCAGTTCTACAACAAGGTAGGGCATGTGCTGGGGTTTCTTGCTCCCTCCTGGAAGAGGAGGAGGAGGCTGAGCACTCAGTCCTGCCGTAACAATGTGTGTTTGTGGCCAGGAGAGGAAATCTCTGCCCTGGGTTCCAAACAGCCTTCCAGTGTAGCTCTGTGGAGGCTCCTCTCTGCCTGCCCGCACGTGGAGCTTCATGGTGCAGCAGCTCCAGCAGCCTTCCTGGCCCAGGGGGGAAAGGGAAGGGGTGACAGGGCAGGGTCCAGTCCCTTCAGCCCAGCAGTAATACCTGGGCAGGGAGTGCTGGGTGAGTGGTGCCAGGGGCTGGAGCTCAGTTTGGGGAGCCCTCTTCTCCCTACCTCTCAGCAGCAGGGCAGGGAAGGTGAGGCCAGCAGGGTATCCATTCCATGTTTCCCCCTCTCCTGAGTGCCTCAGTGCCTGCTTTCCTGCCCTCCAGGTGCGCACACGAGGCTCCATCAAGCGCCGGCCGCCCTCCAGGAGGTTCCGAAGATCCCTGTCCGAGTACGGAGATGGGGAGGATTTAGGGCTCAACATCCCCTCTCCAGAAAATGGTGCCAAGGAGGATGAGGTCTTTGGGCCCAATGGAAAGGCAGAGGAGGCAGAAACTGGGAGCAAAGAGCAAAAGAAACAGGCAGAGTGTGATGAGAAGCCCCCATCAAGGAGAGGATCCAGCAGGTCGGAGGATGAATTGAAAGGGAGCAAAGAGCAAGAGAAACAAGGAGGGTCTGGCAAGAAGCCCCCATCAAGGAGAGGATCCAGCATATCAGAGGGTGAAGAAAAAGGGGAAAAACAGGCAGAGGAAGTGACTCCTTGCAAGAGTAACACAGGGGATACAAAGGAGGAGGAAGTGTGCCATGATGCCCCGGGGAAGGAGAACTGTCCCCAGCCTCCCCCTGGAAATAAGGAGGTGTGTGAGGGTCCCCAGGGAGAGGAGCAGCAAGGCACTGCCAGCCAACAGGAGAGGGGGCACGAGGAGGAGGAAGAAGCTGAAGCTGAAGCAAAGGAGACCAGCGAGAGCAGGGACACACAGAGAACACCAGACACTGAAGAAACACCAGTGGCACCTGAGTCCCTGCAGGCTGCAGTGGGATTAGAGACTGCCAGGGAGCCTTCAGCACCAGCCACACAGGAGCAGGGCACAGCATAACTGTGGCACTCAGGTAAGGTGGGGCAGCGTGGGGATGCCCCTGAGACACCAGAGGGTTTGCTAGTAATGAAAATGGCAACTCTGACAGAACACAACAATTTTGCTGCTCCCCACATGTCAAAAGTCCCAGATCTCAGGCCTGCAGAGGCTGCAGGGCAGGGCATTCAGAACGACCAGCCCTCCTGGGGGGTGTTACAGAGAGGAAGGGTGGAAAAAAGCAAAGCTGACGTTGGATTCAGTGTAACCGACAGGCTCTGCTCCATTTCTGTTTTGAAAGCAACTTGAAAGTACTCACAATAGAAGGCACATTTCCCCAGCAGTAGCCATGTATTTACTATATCAATGTGCCTCCTTACGTACACATGTTTATATGTGAGCACATGTTGTATATATACATGTGTACATGTGTATTCTCTCTCTCTATGTGTGTTTAGCTCGTTAGCTTTGCCAAAAAAACAGTGTTTGCACAAACCCCCAGTTTCATGATCAGCCCTGGAAGCATGGACACACATTGGCCACTTGAAATAAAAAAGGATTTCCCCTGGCTAAAGCAGGACTTGTTCCATGTACCTCCTTATGTATTCTGTAACCCCTGATAACGTAGCCACAGGTGCCTGAGGAAATGTCTCACCACCTCACCACCTGCCTCCTCCTCAAATGCCTCCTTGGTTTGGCAAGGAGCAGCTGAAGGAAGGACCTGGAGCTGCCTTTGCACCTAGCACAGGAAGTACCCCAAGGACACAGGTCTATTTACTCAGACCACGATTATTTTTCATTATTTCCTTACTTTTCCCCTCTCAAAAGGACATAACCCATCAGAGCAGAGGAGACCTAACAGGAGCCATCTAACCCAATCAAGGTAGAAGCTGCTGGGAAACCTTCAGTGGCAGGAGAGGAACAGAATACAGATATCCCCGAGGTCCAGACTTGTCACAGAGCTGAGTGGGTGCTCCCTGGCTCCCTGCTTTGCACCGTGGTATTTTGGGACAGCTGGAACAAGAGACTGGTTTGCAATCCCCTCAGAGTTCAAAACTCAGCTGATGTTCCTCAGTGATATCTGGGGACTGAGAGACCTGATCCCTGCTGTCCTGGAGCCAACAACCACCACCACTCCTGGGCCCTCTGCTCCTCTATCCTGCTCCAAAATGTCTTTTTCTTCTCCCCTGCATTGGTCTTAGATGAAGTTCATCAGTTACCTACATACATGTATGGTGCCTTTTTGGTAGCTTCTTTGGAAATACTTTGGGGTTTTAAACTTCAGTAAACCATGTTTAAACAGCAGGAAACAGCCTGTAGGGCAGACAATGTGAACCCTGAACACAGGGAAAGCCCTTAGGACAGTGGTGACACAACATAAAATCCCTTTGAAGTGGGGATGAGCTGTGAAACAGCCGTGGGAGGCTGGTGGCTTCTGTGTGCTTCAGCTTTGGGGTGTTTTTAGTGCTGCTGGAAAGTGACCACCAGAAGATCAGATGCAAAGGAAAGATGTACTGAGTAGGTCAGCAGGGCAAGTTTTCTTATCTGGCTCCAGGCTCCAGGCCAGATTTAGAAGGGCTGCCTGTCCATCAGTCCTTCTCACTTCCACACCCTATCCAATCTTTTGTTAAACTTTTAGTGTGGGGCCGCTGAGAGCCACTCAGGACTGCTGCTCATCCATCCCAGAGCTGCTGCTCATCCATCCCAGAGCTGCTCCTCCTTTTGAGCCATGCCTGGAGCACTGTTGCCTTTGAATCCATTTTAACCTGTCTGTTCCAGCTTGTATTCCAGGGCAGGCTGCAATGGTTCCCTGTGCCCTGTTCCCTCTCTCAGCAGTGTCCCCCTGGATGTGAGTGACTGTGCCTTGCTGTGTGTACAGACATGTGTGTGCCTGTTTAAAGGACGTGTGTGTGTCCCCAGCACGGGAAGAGAAATCCCAGGGAGTAACAGAAGGAATAAATGGTGGAATAAAAGCAAAGCAAACCAAAAAATAAAAGTATGTGTGTTTTGTTTCCTCCTGGAAAGATGAAGAACTCTGAGGAAGGATGGAGAGAAGCAGCAGGGAAAATAGGGGTGGGATTTCCACTGCCACTTTTCTAGTGGTATTTTAACATTAAATTTTAATTTAATACGTTGTGGGTTTTATTTTTTCGGGGACAGCCATAACCGATGTGCCCAGTCATGAAGGAATGTGCTCCTTGGGACAGGAGAGTCCCACACTTCCTGCCCTAACCCTGTGGGTCTCCATGGGGTCTCTATGGGGTCCCTATAGGGTCCCTATGGGGTCCCTGTGCCATCCCTTATCCACACCACAAGGGGGCGCAGCGCGGGCCGGGACGAACCAAATCCGCTGGGGGGGGGTGGGGGAATGGGACACCCCAATCCGCCCTTCCCATCCACTGGGAATGAACTCGCCCGGCTCGGAGCGCTGGGGGAGTAGGAATGGGCAGGGGAATGGGAATGGGAATGGGAGTGGGAGTGGGAGTGGGAGTAGGAGTGGGAAGGGGAAGGGGAATGGGAATGGGAGTGGGAAGGGGAAGGGGAATAGGCAGGGGAATGGGAGTGGGAATGGGAATGGGAAGGGGAGTGGGAATGGGAGTGGGAAGGGGAATGGGAATGGGAATGGGAATGGGAGTGGGAAGGGGAGTGGGAGAGGGAATGGGAGTGGGAATGGGAATGGGAGAGGGAATGGGAAGGGGAATGGGAGTGGGAAGGGGAAGGGGAATGGGAATGGGCAGGGGAATGGGAGTGGGCGTGGGAGAGAGAATGAGTGGGAAGAGGAATAGGCAGGGGAATGGCAATGGGCAGGGGTGTGTTCGGGGTGTCCCGGGCTCGGGCAGACCCGAACCCCTTCGGCCCGGCCGGGCACGGAGCTCACGGAAGCGGCGGGAGGGAAGCAGGGAGGGAAGAGGGGGGGGGGAAGAGGCGCGGCGGGGCGGCCCCGGTAGAGCGGCTCGTTGGTCTAGGGGTATGATTCTCGCTTCGGGTGCGAGAGGTCCCGGGTTCAAATCCCGGACGAGCCCGCCGCGAAGGGGGCCCGTCGGGCCCTTTATTTTTGCCGCCTTCTCGTGTGTCTCTTTTTGGCTCCCCGGGCCGGGCGGGACGGACAGACAGACCCGGGACGGACAGACAGACACGGGACGGACAGACAGCCCCGGCCCGTGCGGGGGACAGGCTGGGCGGGGAATTCCTGAGCCCTTTTGCCTGGATCTGAGAAGGTGTGTCGGGGGGAGCCCCCCGGTGTGTGCGGAGTCGCCGCCGCACCCGGAGCGCGGAACGCGGGGCGNTATAAATATATAGATAGAAATATATCTTTGCACGCTAAGCAGTGTCTACTGTACAATTCCTCCAGGAGTAACAGAGGTGCAGGCTAAATAGAAAACAATCAAACCCATTAAAAATGTAAAATCAGTCTGGATATATTGGCTATTCCTTCTAGAAGATATTCCCTTTATTTTATTTTTTTACATCATAATCCTGCTCGCTTTCTCTGTCAGACTGCTGGAGACCTCTCCAAAACAGTAGGACAACAAAGGGGGAGCTCTGTTACTACGTGAGGGACTGATCCATCGATC
>WBMV01005856.1:67365-104405 GCA_013396655.1 Campylorhamphus procurvoides | reverse complement strand
GGAAGGAGCTGCGGCTCGGGCATTGCCCAGGTATTTGGGTGGAGGGGGCTGAGTCAGGGGTGATGCGCCTGTGAGTCGTGTGGGAGGAGGGGAGCGCGGGGACAGCGTGGGGCAGGCTGGAAGGGACCGGGCACCTGGCCCTGCCTCCCTGGTCCGGCAGGGTCATCCCGGGGCAAGGGCACATCCCTGGTCCGTCAGGGCCACCCCTGGTCCAGCAGGGCCATCCCGGAGCACAGGGCACAGGAGTGCACCCAGATGGTTCTGGAATATCTCCAGCAGGTGTGTATGAGGCCACAGAGCAGTAAAGGTGGCAATGGTAATGCTTAACTACACTGTGGCTGGTGTTCTTGGAGGGCAAGGAGCTCCACACATGAGAAGTTACGCACGTTTCCCATGCTGGCTCAGGGTATGTGGATGCTGGGTGTGGTCTGGGATGGAATATCCAATATGTATATATCCAGTGGTGGGTATTTTTGGTTGGCAATACTTGCACACAGGGTAAAACTTTGCCAAGTATTTCAGTAGGAATTGTTAAAGAAGCCTGGTGCCTCCTCTGTTCACGTGTCTGGAAAACTGTAAGTCCATCTGGAAAGGGGTTTAATAAGAAACTGTGCCGAGTGGTAAGAAACTTGAAACTTATTTCATAGAATCATAGTGTGGATTGGGTTGGAAGGGACCCTAAAGAAAGTCCATTTCCAACTCTCTGACCATGGGCAGGGACACCTCCCATTAGACCAGGTTGCTCCATCCAACCTGGCCTTGCACTATTCCAGGCATGGGGCATCCACATGTCCCTGGGCAACCTGTTTCACCCTCACCACAGCCAAGGACTTCATCCTAATATCTAATTCCTATTATTATTCCAATTCCTAAGCCTATTTTCATTGCTTGGGTTTGTTTAAGATTACTGCATTTTGCAATAAACATAAGTAGAGGTTGCTAAGCCTTGCTGTATACCTTCTGAGACAGCCTTGATGTTTAGGTTTAAGTAGGTAAGTATGATATATGCATAGCTGACAGTAAAATTAAGTTCTTTGGAAATAAATGTGGAGGCAAGAGAAGAAAGAAGCATATTTCCCCTGGCCACAACAAAAGGTACAGCTCCCGTAGTGCTGCAGGTAGCTGGGAGTAGTAGATTTTTATATAGTCTGAGCTGTGTAACCAAATAGAGTGTCTTAAAACCATGCAAAGCTACAGGGTACTCTTTTGGAAGAGACTCCCTGGGGTGGAGACTATCTAAAAGGGAGGTTGCAATTTAAAGGATTAAACCAGTGGGTGTTAAAATCACTGTCTTGTCTGGGTTGAACTGAGTTTCTGTTCCCATTCCTACAACTGTTGATTTTCTTAAGTTAAAAAAACTTCAGGAGTTATTCCCACGTTGGCTTCTTCTCTCCATGCTTATACTGCACATCCTTAATCCTCCTGTCTGCCTTGAAAAGCGAGGTTTGCATCTTTGCAGATAGCAGGGTTTTAAGCTCATTTTCTTGTGTGCCCCTGCATGCTTATGTTAGGAGTTCGTCTTGCTTGTTTATGTCTGAAAACCAATGACTCCATTTACTTTTACGAATGAAGGATCACTGTCAAATGCCCTGTCTGTGGTCCTGTGGACATTTGTATGGTAAGTAGTTAATCTGGGTATAATCTCTTCAGTGCATGGGTGAACCTTGGACAATCAGTCAAGAGTAGCAAGGCAGTGGATTATTTTGCAGTCCTGCATTTATAAACCATGTGAATATCACTTAAAGTAATACCCTGTCTGTTTGACAGGAGAGTGGTGCCTGATTCCTTTTGAAAGTCTCAAAGAACGTCTAGACATTGTTGGACAGAATAATAACATTGTTTGTACTATTCAAAAACTGATCTTTTATTATTATTTATGTATTTTCTCCCAGTATCCCTTTCATACATGCTCATATGAGTGCACATGGGCTCATACAGGTGGGTCAGTAACAAGCAGGGGAGTATTGAGATGTTAAATAGCTCAAGTGTCTGTTACTGCTTTGAGCTCCCCTGGCCATTTCAGTTACTGCTTGAAATGTTTGCTGAACATAACAGTGTCAGTCAGGGTTGCAATGCTCACTTCGTGTTTGTGCTGGGTTTACTCAGAATTCCTGTATTCACCCCATCAGAAGCTGTTAGTTCTTTTAGGCTGAGCCCACTGATGGTGCAGGTAGGAAAACCCTTGCCTGCAGGGCTCAGCAGGTCCTGCAGAGGGAAAGGTGGATGAAGTCTTCTCTCTGCTGGTTGGGATGAGGGTGCTCAGCTCAGCTCACCTCGTTTGCAGCAGCAAGAAGTTCTCGAATATGCTGAAAGGTCTGTACCTGGATATTTTGGTGACAAAAGTGGTAAAATGTCTGGTTTCTTCTGGACCCCAGCCACCTGACAGTCCTCAGCCTCTCTGTAAGGAACAGAGCTCACGGCTCTTGTGCTTGTTATCTAAATTGCAGTTGATTGTGTTAGTTCCACTGTCTGTTTATGGGCTTACCTTATCCCAGCTGATAACAGATGGTGAATGTCCTGTGTCCCATACAGAGCACCTTCAGCCTAGATGGAAGACCAGAGAAATGAAAGCTGGTTTTACGGGCAGTTGTCTTGTATTGTTTGTCTTGAAAGATTTTAATCTAAATAGTTTCTAGATAATTACTGTTTTGCTAGAGAAGTGCCATATAGGTCATCTGTCTAAAGCTTATTTTCGGCACCCATAGTGGAAGTTCTCCAAGTGTGATATGATGTGGTTTGATCTTGTATGGCATACGTGGCTGTTTCTACCACCTAAATAAATTAACAAAATAAACATCCTCGTATGTAAAAAAGTGGGTTTTTGTTTTGAACTATTGAATGCTAACTCAGGATATCCTAGGAATACATCAGAGAGCAAGAAGGTCTGGCTATGAAAACATCTATATCCTTATGGCATGTTTCCCTTTTTTGTGTGTGTGGTTTGTTTATCTTGGTTACTTTGCTGCCCTGGGTTAGTGGGACCCCACAAGCAGTGGTTAACACAGTAGGGAAAATGTGTAAGAGGAAGCTGTGGCAGGAGAGGACAGGCAGTTCTGAAGTGGCTTTGCTGCTAGGGGAGAGGCTTGGGGAACTGTGACTGCAGTGATTTACTGTCACCTAATCTCAGCAGTCAGTTAGAAGAGCAAGTGCTTGCTCAGACCAGGGTTTAGCAGTAAGCTGTACCCATAGCACAAAGAATATGCAAATGTGTCTTAAGGCAGGGTTGGAATCAGTATTTTTTGCTCTCTGAGGTGGTGGAAAGATGGTCCTTTTGTAAGATGATTTCACGTAGTTCCACTGGTTTTTATTTTTCCTCCTCTCTCTCTTTTATCTTTGAAGTGGCAGGGCCATTTTGTTATCTGTCCTGAATAAGTTTTTTTCTTCCAATTGAAGGTGTGTGTCACGGAATTGTATTGATACCCTTTTTGGCTGGGATTGAGTTAACTTTCTTTGTAGTAGCTTGTATGGTGCTACCTTTTGGATTTGTGATGAAAAGAGCCTTGATAACAGTGTTTGATGTTGGTTACTTCTTTCACATGGGCTTACACAGCCCCAAGGCCTTTCCTGTTTGTCACCCTTCCCCTACAGTGAGTGGGCTGGGAGTGCATGAGGGTTTGGGAGGGGACACAGCCAGCCATGGCCACAGGGCATCGTGCTCAGCAGTCAAAGCTGGGGAGAGATGAGGAAGGGGAGCTATTTGGAGTTACAGCATTTGCCTTCCCAAGTCTCTTATACCTGAGGGAGCCCTGCTTTCCTGCAGAGGGCTGAGCACCTGCCTGCCCATGGGAAGCACTGGGGGATGGCTTGTGCTCTCCCTCTTACACTGTGTTTGTCTCAACCCACGAGTTCTCTCACTTACACTTCCAATTCTCTCCCATCCCACTGTGGGGAGGGAGCAGGCAGCTGTGTGGGGCTGAGCTTCTGGGGGTTATCCCACAGTCCTTCTGTATTGTTCCCTTTGCTGCTGTGCCTTTCAGCTCCTGCAGTTTTGTTTAGCTGGGGAGTTGGCGCCTTCCAGTTGGTGCTGCTGCTTGGTCTTGGATTAAATTGTGGTTCTTATGAACTCTCTTTCTTCCCACCCTGCAGAAAAAGATGTTTTTAGTGCATTTACATGCTTTACGTGCCTGACATTAAGGGGCATGAAGGGGACTTGCACTGAAACAATGGTTTTACCCTCCGTTCAGTGTTCAAAATCTGATTGTGATGCTGATCCTCAAGGGAAGGTTAAACTCTGGGCAGTGTGAAGTTGTCAGTGGTGGCACTTTCACTTGGTGAGATGCAGGTAGATCAGGGCAGGCAGGTGCAATGGCCAGTGTTGGGGGTGTTTGCAGTTGGCTGCAAGCCACCTGTTATTCAGTAACTTGTTTTTGTAATGTGTGCAAGGGAAAGATGGTGAACAAGGCTTCCTTTTGGTAATAAATATTATAAAGCTATGTTTACAGCAGGATTTTTAAATCTGACTGGGTTACTGTGTCTTGAAGTTTTCAGATCAAGGTCCCACAGGACCTTGCTTGGTGTGGAAGATGCTGAGATGATGGATGCATGGAGAGGCCTCATACCCTGCTGCATGACAGTGTCAGCACAGGCATGGACTAAGGCACTGCTCTAACCCCAAGGGATGGCTCTGGAAATGACCACACGTGTGTATGCACTGGGGAAGGGATGTAGAGTATGCCACAAGGGAGGCCATAAATACTTCTCAAAAGAGAAATGTTCCTGGGAAGAGCAAGCTGAAGCAGCTCCTGCTGGGTGTTTTCTCACCCTGCTCAGCAGCAGTACAAACACAGTATGCAGTGGACTGGGCTGGGTGTTGGTCTGGGCTAAGAAGAACACAATGGAAAAAGGGCTGTTCTGAGCATGGGTTAGTTCCCAGTCAGATCCATCTCATTATGTGTGCATGTGAGCTGTTTAAATTGGCACCACCACTGACAAATTCCTGGGAAACAATGCTTTGAAATATATAGCATGGGCTTTTCCCTCTGGTTTCGTGGTTGTGCTGCTGCAGGTTAGAGCTGGCTACGAGTTTCTTGGGCAGTGAAGTTAGCAAGTGAGTGCAAGACTGCAGTGAGGGAGATGCCAGGGCTGGCTGCAGGCATCAGCAGCCCATGGATCTGTAAGGAATCTCCTCCTCTGAGGGCTCTGGATTGGCTTGCACCACTGAAGTGAGTCTCTAGTCACACCAGAACAGACTGGCTGTGTGACCAAATAACCCGTTAGCTGAGGAGGTAATCACTTGGATGACTTAATTTCATCAGTCTCTAGCTCCTTGCTCTGTGGAGTGATGGGATTTTGCTTAACAGGTTTTAGTTGAGTCCCTCTGTACACAGGAGTAAAACCCCTGGGCCCACCTTTTGCCTGTTATTCAGTAACTTGTGGCAAGAGATGGGCATGGTGCTGGTTCAGGGATGATGGCAGGTGGGAGTGACTGGTAATGAAATGCTACTAATTCCTTGGGTGGTTTGAAGTGTGTTTTCGGCAAATATTTATTGCCATGTCATTGAGTTGGTTACAGCTTTGTGGACTGATTGTTGTAGAGGGGGTAAAAAGGGCAGATTCATAGGTCTGTTTGGGATGTAGCCTTTTGCACTGTATCTCCTTGTGAAGTTTGTGTATCCACATCCTAAATTCTGCCGCCTGGTTTGTTTTGGGAACTGGTGGTTTCCACGCTGCTAATGATAGATCCTGTCAGAAAGATGCTCCATGCCAGCAGCAGTTGGCAACGTGATTGGTATTTTTAACTCAGTTTCACTTGAAATAGTATTAAAAAAAAAAAAGAAAAAAGTCTAGTGGAAAGCTTTTATTCCAGCCAGTGACATGTCCATCTCTACTGTCCACTCCCTGGGGTTTGGGCTTTGGTTTTTTTGGCTGTGTTTTTTTTGTCTACTGCTTCTGATCCATAACATTCTCATTTCTTTAGTAGCTGTTGTGACAGTTTTGGAGGATTGCTCTAGTAATAGGAAATGTTTGTGATGGTGGGCTGCTTTCTTCAGTCTCTCTGCCATGTGTTGAGCATGCCTACCCAGTGTCTTGCAGTTCTTTAGTCAAGCAAGCTCCATGATACCCTAACTGTGGGAAAAGCATGGTGTATTTCAAGGAGACTCCTCTAACATGTACTCTCCCTCTTCTTGTCTGTGTAGCCCTTCAGCAATCTTAATTCCTGTTTTCCAGGATCTTTCCTTGTGCCCAGGAAGTAACGTGCTTTGTTAGCACTGCAAAATTAGAGGTAGGACAGCTGCCATCAGCTGTTCCAGTTACCCTCTGCACTTTGAATGGCTTTACTTTATTACTTGCCCCTTTGTGTTTTCCAGTCTTTTGGTCTGGTTTTGTCAACAAGAACTGCTTGCTTGAATTTGAACACTTGTAAACTTACTTGGTCATGGATGGAAAACCACTTAAGGGCTGTTGAAGGGGAAAATATGATGTGTGCTTTGGAAAGTACCTGAGATGTTGATTGGTGTCCCAGTCTCCACCATGGGCAGGGAACTACTGCTTTGTGCTCCCTGGGGAAGAGTTACTAGAATAAGGCTAGAAGTTACTTGCCTGGAGACTAAATAAGCATCTGCCCAAACTTGACATCTAACTGATCCTGTAATTGGAGCACGAAGCTGTAATGCTTACCTGTTCATAGATCTCAGCACCTTTGCAAGGATCTCAGCTCTAGGAGGTGAGAGAGTGATGCAGCAATGAAATCATTTCCTCAGGATCAAACAAGAAATGTGTGGTGTGGCTGGCAAGGGAGCTCAGCCATTCTTTGCTGCTTCTCATGCTTGCTCATGGATTCTGGTTAAAGCATGGGCTTTGAAAATGAATCTCAGCAGAGGTTCTTCTGCTGCCCCTTGGCACAACAGTGAGCAGCTCTGAGTTGTGTGGAGGAGGCCACTGGAAAAACTAACTGCAGTGTGGGAGCAGAAAGTGGTACCCAGGTTTGGTGACTCTGGAGATTTGTCTTCAGGTTCTGTCAAAGTAGGTGCATGGACGTATGCAGGGCTGAGATATGTGGATGTTACTGGCTGCTTGGGCAGCTTTGCCACAGCCTGCTTAAGGCTTCTCAATGAAACTGTTTTCCTTTCACTTGCAGTGACAAAAATGCTATTTTTTGCCTCATGGTTGAGTCAGCTGAATGTGCAAAGCGGCCAAGAGAAAGCGAGTGTTGTGTTAGCAGATGCTCTTCTGAGCCTGCCTCTGCTTGGGGGCTGAACATTGCCAGCAGCAGGGCACCAGGAGGTGGTAGGTGTTCATGGTGTAGGTGTTCTGGTGCAGGTGTCAGCAGCTTCTCTCTGTTTCCAGGAGCTGCAGGACCAGCTGTGTTACTGCAGACAGGAAGCTCTCTCCTTCAGCAGCCTGGGGAGCTGTTGTGGCAGCAGCAAAAAGCTGTTCCCGTGAATTGGCATTTGAGAGAGGAACCAAACTCTTCCTTTGAGGCAGTGGAATTTCATTTTAGTGGCTTTGAAACTTAGATGTCAAGGTTGGTTAGTATGGCTTTGTCTAGTCATCATTTTTGTCTTTGTTTCGCACCATCCAACTCTATTTTAATTGGCAATAAATCAAATTAATTTTCCCAAAGTCAAGTCAGTTTGGCCTGGTACAGTAATTGGCAGGTGATCTCCCTGTCCTTATCTCTACCCATGGGCATTTTCATCCTGTTTTCTCTCCTTGTCTTTTAACGAGGGATAGTGAGAAAGTGGCTGAATAGGAATGTGACAGCTAGCCCAGGTCAGCCCAGCACAATGACATGCAAGAACATAAATGTAGAAATGTATATGTATACATGCATTTTTATATCTATACACTTAAGACCTCAGAGCAAATAGCATGATGTTGGCTTTCTGGTGTGGAGGCAGTCAGATGTACATGGCTCCATAATAGTTGTGTGTTGTCCATGTGAAGGACACCACAGTTTGCTCCTGAGTGGAATTGCTGGCATGGATTTCACTTCTGTGTTAAGGCTAAATGATGTTGATGAATTCTTTGTATGGAAATGCTGTCCAACATCTGGATGCTTTAAGAGATCTTGTGGAGTTCCAGAGGAACAATCTTGGCGTGTCTCCTCATGTCTTTTGAGACGTGAAAATGGGATTTCTACACCAGGTGTTTTATCCACAGTGAAGAAATGATGGTCTGTGGGGACCCAAGTGCCTATTACTGCAGTAGAGGACTACAACTTTGTGCTGGATTTCTCAGATGTTTTTAGGGTCTTGCAGCTGTTTTTTCATGCTGATTGTACAGGGAAACAATGCGTTGTGGGAGAAATAACTAAATGTCATGCAAGGGTAGTTGAGAGTTCTGTCAACAGTTGATGTTTCACAAGACACTTGACATTAAGTAAAAGTATTTCTTAAGGAAAGCACTGTTTCGCAAGTGCATTGTTTTTGTGACTTACGGCCCTTGGTCATTAGGAAATCCCACATCCTCTTTTCTGATGGAACTTCTGGGCTGATAGTGAACATACTGGTACACTGAATTTTCTGTCATTTTGTCAAGACCTTTAAATGTGAACTGCTCAAGACTGTTGTATTAATGCATTCCTTTCCATGTTGTTGGTCTGTGACTGTCATCAGCCTGTTACCTGTAACAGCCTGTCGGGATATTTTCACCTTTCTTTCATCAGACATTTTGATGATTTCCTGATCTTTCATCCATAAGAGACTTCATTTATAAATTGAATACACAACTGTGTTACCGGGTGTCTTTAGGATAAACAAAGCAAGTTGCTTGTATTAATTAACACCCTAATGACTAGCCCTTTCAAGAGGAGGGGGGCGTAACAAATTCCTCTGTGTAGGATGGGAACTGTAGCAGCCACAAGCATCCAGCATTTAGGGATCTGATAAAAGCTCCTACGTGGGCTGAGTTTGTGCTGGTGCAAATCAGATGCCTCTGCTTAGTGTTGGCTGTTCCCATTCTTGGTTTGTTACGACTCCTAGTGATCAAGTCGAGTTGAATCCAGGAGAACTGAGTTTATTTTGGTGTGTTTGTAACCTCAATTAGTGGAACATTTTAATTGGGTCCAAGATCTCAGTGGAGACTCAGTGGTCTACCAAGGAAGTTTAATTAGCTGTGTGTTAATCTGTGTAGAACTTCAGTGTGTGGAAGGATTTCTTTGTGACACACTGCCAAACCAAATGTTCAGCCTTTGCCTCATAGTGCAGTGGCCATATTTCTACACACAAACATGTAGAATCAAACAATTAATGCCCAAAGTGTTTATTTTTAATGAGTATGAAACAAGTGTAAGCAAACAGGGGATACAGGTAAAACAAATACTGTGTGTATGTTTGTTTGATGGAGACTGTAGCTGTGAGTGTCAGCAGTGAGTAGTGCTGGACAAGGACGAGTGTCCAGGCTGTGACCTGTCAGGCTGTGAGTCCTGTAAGGCAGGTTAAGGTGCCAGCACGTGTGACTTTGCCAGTCTCAGCTGACCTGGACAGAGATGTTTTTTAATCAACATTTCAGAGATCTCCGTTAAATTCACTTACCAGGGCAGTGCTGCAGTGTTACTGCAGTGAGAACAGTAAGCTTGACTGCTCTTAATCTCACAGAAAGCTAAATGGTTAACCACAATTTGGTTAACTGAGTAGGCCCAAACTCTTGTGGTTAAGAATGCTGGTCTGCTATCAGTTCTGAACGACCTTCCCTTCCCATGTGTTGCTGCTTGGTAACTGCAAAGATTCCTTTCACAGGGGTGGTTGCAGGGCAGTGAATGCCACTCTGAATTCAGAGTGCCAGTGCCTGGTTATCTGAAAGCATGTGGCTTTGTCACTCCTCCTGTGTCACCTGGCAGGCATGCCACTGGTATTACAAAGAGATCAAAGCTTGGCATCTTTAGATCTTCTGAAGCTCATGGAGAGATCTACACCTCCAGAGTTAGAAGGTCTTGTTCATTCACAGCAAGTAAGTTAGAACAGTACTAAATCAGTAAAGCTGATTATTAGGCAATGCTGTGTAACTGGGTAAACGTGTTGAGAAATGCGTCCTCAGTAGTCACTTCTGGAAGGAAACAGTGATCTTGCATATGTCACGTGTCACCCTTGGAGCAGTTTGGTTAGCAGGAACTGCAGTGCTGGTCTGTGGCTGGCCATCTCTCCAGAGCAAAAAGGACATTGCAGTAATGAAGGCTGAGGCACAAACAGGAGTTTTTAGCCCTGTGTCTGCTGAACAGGTGGCTGGAAACCCTGAGAGGCTCCACCTTGACCTGCAAAGGGTTCAAAGTGAGAGATGCTGTGCAGGTTTTGAGTGGGAGAGACATGTGGCAGGTCCATGGCCACAAAAGCAGGTGTGGAGGGCTCTGGGTGAAGAAATGAGCTGTTTTAGTCCCAGTTATCCTGAGCTGACAGCTTAGCATTGCCAGAGGAGTCAGGCTGAGGCTGTTCTGTGAGCATAAGGAGACAGGTCCTGGGCAGACACAGATCTGAGTAGTCAGTGCAGTGATGGGAGCTTGAACTTGTTTTGCAGATGAGATCCCTGACACAAGATACCGAGGAAAGAGAGACCTGAGAATAGAGAGAGCCTTGATGAAGAATGAAGATCCATGATGGGAAAGATAAGAAAAGATTAGTAAGTGCAGTAAGAATACGAGTGTCTTGTCCTGTTTCAAGAGTAGGAGGATTGTCTGAAAGGGAAGATGTGGATGGAGAGTTTTCATTCAAGTGTGGGGGCTGAAAACTGAGTGTGTGACAGTTCATGTAGTTGGGGTAAAACTGCTCCAACAACACTAGAGGTGAACAGAGAAATGGCTGAAGAGGCACAGCTGTTCGGGTTTTTTACAATTATTTTGATGGTAGGTGAGAAAAATAGAACAAACATCTTTCTCCTGTAAAGAAGAACTAAGAAGATGAAGGCTGGATGAGATGTTCAGAGGGAAATCCTGGGGCTGTGGGCAGTTGGGCAGGGTGATGGGAACAAGGAGAAGAGCAAATGTCTGTCTTTGCCCTGTGTCCCCTGCAGACCTCCCTTCCTAAAGCACTCTTTTCTCTGTCTCCTGTGATGATTTTTTTTCTCTTGAGAGGATCTGAGGCTGAGTAAGCTTGAGGAATAGAGCAGTGGCTAAGTGTGACTGAAGTATGACTCAAAATTCAACTTTCTCTAACTGAAGTATTTAAATACATGGAAGAGCTGGAAGAGGGATGGCAAATCCTGGCACATGTGGAAAGAGGAGGGAAACAGCAATGAGAGATGGAGAAGATCCATGTGGATTTTACTATGGCAGAGGAGGCCAAAGAGTTCAAGGCAGCGGGAGCAGCCACTCTGTCAGTGAAAGTGTGGCAGTAGAGGGCTGAGGGTGAGCTGACAAATGTCCTGGTAGGTTTTAAGGAGCTCATGTCTCATGCTGTAAGACAACAGAGGCAGGAAGGATGTTTTGGAAGCTGTGAAAGAGGCAGAGGGGAGAAAATGAGCAAAAAAAACAACATGAAGTTGAGACAACAGTAGGATATATGAAAATTAAACTGGCTGGAAATATCATAAAGGATTTTGTAGTTCCTTCCTTTCCAAACTGTAGGGAGAAGTATTTTTTTTCTTTTTTTTTCTTTTTTTGTGTCTTGTGCTTCAGTACAGTTCCAGTGAGTTAGAACAGTGACTTCTTTAGATGAAGCAGGTCTGTACTACCCACTGCCTGTGTGTGGCAAGCAGTCCTCTGTACCATGTACAAGCAGACAATGTCTGTGCAGGCTCTTTTCTTCCTACACAAATGCTGAGGGCATCTTGCTTGTTTTATGCCTGAAAGGGAGGCTTGTTCTGTGGCTTGGACTCAAAACAATGGATTTGATTTTACTTTATTTTTCTCTACTACTCCATTAGCTGTTAAAAAATACATAAAGCGCAGCAGCTCTGAGTCCATTTAATTTGCTTGCTAGAAGTCTTTGTATGTTCCAAATAAATATTTGGTAATTGTTTCACAAAAGAATATTTTTTGGCCCATAGTCAGAGTGTGTACAAGAGAAAGGAAGTTCTGATACAACCTCTTGGTGAAAGATTCCCCACCCCCCTAGGGTGCTTTTTGCCTCACTTGTTTGAAATGAGAGCAATGATGACAGGAGAGTGTGAGGGATCAGAGATACCCTGATGGGACCCAGGGGTTAGTGAATTTTGGAAGTGAACTGTGTGGCCTCTGAAAGTAAAATGAATGAATGGTGTATTTGGTTATTGCAATTAATGTGATGTGCTTAATTGTCCCAGGAGTGGCCCAGAGCATTTGGCTGTCTTGGGTGAGGGAGGAAGATTGGGAGTGACACACCTCACAAGAGCTTTGTTCTCGTGGGGAACGAGGTTCAAACATCTCTGCAGAGCATGGGCTTTGCTTAATTTTAAGCTCCCCTAAAATAACCTGGTTTTAAAGCAAGTCTACACTTTAGAATGGTCGTATCACCTGAAAGAAGCTTGCTGTCTAACATTTGAAGGCTGCTCAGCTGGTTGCTCTCATTGACTAAAAGAACAAACTCCAGGGTTTAAGGACTAATGGGGGTGGGTTTTTCTTTCTTAAAAATTTAAATTGTCTTTCCATTTGGTTTGCCTACTTCAAGTGGTAGTTTATTCCAAGCTGAGAAATAAATCAGCTGAGGTACTGAAGAAGTGGGAAGGTTTGCTCCCCTCTTCTAACTAATGAGAAAACCCCCTGAATTTAAGATGTTGTAGCCCAGAGACACAGAATCATATGAGCAGCAGTAGGTTGCTATTGCCATCTCTATGCTGAAGATCATGGTTTATTAAAAATCAAAGCTTATATTTGAGGTACTGGGGGCACACGTCACACATGCACCCACCCACAGTGACTGCACAAGAGTTTTACCTTCATGTGGATGTGACATAAACAATGACATTCTTTTGTGATGTCACAAGGTCATGCTTTGCTTTTTAGCATAAGCTGGAATGAATGTACAGGTCTTTGGTTAAATCTGGACTTTTGCAGTTTAGAAGGTGCCAGATAAAAAATATCACCAAGAGATTTTCCAAATCATGATGGATTCCACTTAACTCAGTAGGAAAACTCCCGGTACAAGCACAATATTAACCCTTATTACTTTAAATTTGTGGGGTGGTTGTGACCTGCTTGCTGTTCTGACCATGCATAAGGTAGTGTTTGTGAACTATAAGTGAGGGATTATTTCTGAGGTCTTGCACAAGAAGACCTAGAGCATGCTGGAGAGCAGGAGCAGATGGCATAGCTGGGAGCAAGAGAAGGTTAGTACTTGTCAGCTGGCTGGTGGTGAGCTTTTGTTCTACCTGCAGCTAGGAAAAACTGGGGATGGAAAACCAGATGTGAGCCAGGGAGGAAACTGAGTCATGGCTGGGTCCACACTGTTAGTTCCTCTGATGGGGCTTATTTATTACAAAGTCTGGTGGCACCTCGTATGAAAGAGTTTTAAACTCGCCCTTTGCACCACAGAATTGACTTCCACAAACTGTTGTAGAGGAAACATCTGTGGATGGAAAATATCCTGTGGCAGATAATACAAGGAAAGAGAAGGGAACTGGCCTACTCTGTACTTGTTTGTATTGCAGGTACCATGCAATGTCTGTGCACACGCTTGGTGTGGGAGTCATTGATGCCTCTTCTCTTTTCCCGTTGTAGGCAATGTGATGTGATCCTCCTGGTTCTCAAAACAGCACTGATGTGGCTTGTCCTCCTCCTTTCTTCTCTTTCCCTTTGCCCTGCAGTCAAGGTGTCAGCAGTGGAGGTGAACACCCCGGAGGAGATGTTTGTGGAGAACGGCACAGACGCCAGGCTCCCCTGCACCTTCACGTCTGGGGAGGTGATCAGCAGTGCAGCCTCTGTCTCCTGGAGCTTCCAGCCAGAGGGAGCTGCCACCCGCATCTCAGTAAGGAATGAAGGCAGAGGGGCCAGCCTGGGAGGGGAGGCTGCCAGGGGTGGGCAGGGCTCTGCTGGGGGGCTCTGGGGAGGTGATCAGCAGTGCAGCCTCTGTCTCCTGGAGCTTCCAGCCAGAGGGAGCTGCCACCCGCATCTCAGTAAGGAATGAAGGCAGAGGGGCCAGCCTGGGAGGGGAGGCTGCAGGGGTGTGCAGGGCTCTGCTGGGGGGCTCAAAGGAGCAGGCAGATGTGGCTCTGACCCTCCTGCTGGGTGTATTGTCTCCATCATGGTTGGTTTTAGGGGGCTGCTTTAGCGTTGTGTTATATTGGCAGGGTGGTAGCAGGATGTATGAAGTGGATGAGCATCTAGGAATCTTGTAGGTTCCCTATCCCCTTGTGCTTGAAATGAGGAGTCACAGAATTGGAATTATCACTGTAATTACAGTGTTATTTTGCTTGTGTACTGTATGGTTAGAAAGGGTTTGAATTAAGACCAGTCTCCTTGGTTTCAGAACAAAATTGACTGTCTCAAACCAATGAGCAGTTACATCCTCATATTATAGTTATTTGACAAGTGAAAAATCATGCTAGCAAGGAACTTAGGCAAATAATATTTGACATCACTCATTTCCTGTTTGTTGAGCCCAAGTGGGCCCAGATGCTTTGGGTATGAACCTTCAAAGAAGTGGCTTTGGCAGATTGTTAGCTGTCTTCTTCCTCTGTTGCACAGACTGGGCACAGCTGAGCTCTCTGACACTTCTGCTTCCTTCTTGTTCCTTGTCCTGAGTGAGAATTCAGAGGAAGCTGAACAAGGAACTCTGGGGCAGCAGGGAAGATGTGGGGACAGCAGGGTGCTCAGCCTGTCTCCTTCCCCCTGCTGTAGACATGAGATCATGGAAACAATAGAAGCCCTTCAGTGCTCAGAGAAGAGCTGATCCAAAGCAGTGTATGAGCATCTTGCTTCATGTTCCCTGAAGAACAAGCTTCTGAATTTTCAGTGAAATAAATGTTTAGATGTCCTCTAGAAGTCTGTGCACTTCTACTGCTGTAAATTCCAGTTTGGGTCAGGTATAGTTAGGAAATATGCAGTTTCTCCCTAGACTGGACTAAACAGGTTCATTCTTCAAGGATTTGTGGTCATGTCTGGGCTGTGCAGGGCCCATGTACAACTCGGTCACCTAAAAACTGGGCAACAGTTCTCTTTAGTTACTTGAAGGTTTCTGGAAAACAGCTAGATAAGCTCTAAATTGCTCATGGGATTTTTTTGGGGTGGAAGGAAGGAGGATATTGCATGTTAATTTAGCTGTGCTTTAGTTGCAAGTAACACACAACACCACATGAGTCAGGAAACTTGGTATCCTTTTCCTACTAGGATGCAGACAGCTTCCTGTGCCTAAAAGACACATGGCTGTGTTCCAGGACTGTTGTGTCCTTTCATTACTCCCAGGTTGCCAGCCTTTTTCTCTTTGCCCCACCTCCTTATGTGCAATACCGTGTCCTTAAAAGCAGGGGAAAAAAACCCCAACAAACCCCAAACATTCCAATCACAAAACAAATCAAAACCAACAGAAAACTGGAACTTGTGGTAACTGGATGGTTCTTCTATCCTCTTTTCCTTGCCTGCAGTTTTTCTATTACTCTAATGGGAAATCATACCCCGGCAAGGACATCCCGTTCAAAGACAGGATCACCTGGGCTGGAGATCTCAACAAGAAAGATGCCTCCATCACCATATCCAACATGCAGTTCCGGGACAACGGCACCTACATCTGTGATGTCAAGAACCCCCCTGACATCGTGGTCAAACCAGGAGAGATCCGAGTCAGAGTTGTGGAGAAAGGTATTCACAACCTCTGTGATTGTTTTCCTTCCCACCTTTTTTCTTTTTAATTTATTTTCTCTTTTATTGGGGGTGGGGAGTAGTGTGGAGGGAACAATTGTATTTTGCATTCACTTCTTCCAGGTCCTCATAATTGAACCAGTATCTGTCAGCTGTTTAAAAGACTGAATGTCATACACTTTTTCTCTGTAGCCACTAATTCCTATGCTTCTAGCAGTTATTAGCAAAAGCTGGTGGGAGCCTTGATGAAAACCCACCTCCTCAATTCACAGTCCTATGAATGCATTCCCTGGATAATCTACATTAAGGGCTAGGATGGCACTTGAAATCTGGGGAGCAGGGAGAGAAGGTGGCAGACTCTTCTCTTTGGAGCCCTTCTGGTGGATATAATGGAACACAAAGCCATAAACGTGGCCCAAGCACATCCTGACAGGCAGTGAAATGCTCCTGTCTTCCCTGCCAAGGTGTTTGTGTTGGGTGTACGTTCAGTCTCTTCTACTTGGATGTTCTTGCAGTGGGGACCCTTCTAAGCTGCAAGGGCTGGCTGCTTGCAGCCACACAAAGCTTCTGGTAGCATCACTCACAGCCCAAGCACTTAGATTCTCCCTGTCAATTGGGCTCTTTATTTCCCTTGATCATCCAAAACACTTGCTTGTTCTGCCTGTGCTGGAGGTCAGCCAAAGCGAGATGTTTCCTACAATGAAATGATTCTTACAGTGATTGGATTTCCAAATCCATAATTTAATAAGGACAAGAATATATGCTGCATTCAAAAATTGCACTGCTGATGCAGCTATTTGATCAGGCTTTAATGTGTGAGGGAAGATACCTATGTGTATACTATAATTAGAATGCTGCTGCATCATTTGATCATGAGGTCACTCTGTGTTCTTATGTAGGCAAGATCTGTATCCAACTCCTTTCTTCATGGAGCAGTTTGGGTTGGATGGAACCACTGCAGGTCCAACCATCACTTAGAACTTCCTCTTTCTTGGAAGTTTGAAGTCTGTATAAAGGATCATTTTATTTTCTCACAGTGCATTGAAGGAGCAGTAAAGCCCGTTTGGCAAAGTCAGGCTGTCTTGGCAAAGCCTCTTCAGATTTTAACCCAGGTTAGGCAAATGAAGACTGACCCAGGTACACTAATTCAGCTGATATTTTTCAACAGACTTGCATGCTGGCTTCCCCGTAGGTGGGGCATCTGGACAAGAGAATCTTAATGATCCTGGAAGAAGCCCTGTGTTTGAAGTACTTCTCATCATCAGAAAAATGCTGCACGAATTGTCTTCAAATTCTTAGGAAGACTCTGAAAACACATTTTCAAGCTACAGCTGTAGTTCTGTCTTGCATTCTGACTTCACCTGAAAGTACTGCTCGTGCAATAAATAGTTTGCAACTCATCCTGAACTGAGCTGGAGAATTTTTTTCAATTGAAACTGGAACAAGTCTAGCAAAGGGTGACAAAGATGATTGAGGGACTGTACCACCTTTCATAGGAGGAGAAATGGAGAGAGCTGGCGTTGTCCAGCCTGCAGAAGAGAAGAAGGGGTGATGTAGCCTGCAAATGAGAAGAAAGGCTCAGGGGGATCCTCTCACCAGGTGTTTGTGTACATTGATGGCACCTATGGGCCACCTTCAGTGGGGTCTAGTGACAGGACAAGAAACAAAGGGTGTGAATCAAAATGGGGAAATTGTGTCTGAACTGAAACTCCCACATTTTTGCTGTGGTTGAACACTGTGGTTGCCCAAAGAGTCTCCTGCCCTTGGGTAGAGTCAAATCCAAACTAGAGAGAGTGTTGAGCAAACTGTGCTACCTGATCCTGCTTGACAAGGGGGGGTTGGACTGGACAATCTCAAGATGTCCCTTCCAACCTCAGAAGTTCTGTGATAACCAGGTGCAGGTGAGAGAAAAGGCTGAGACAGATTCTTCTCTATGAGTTGTTTTACCTGCTGGGTCTTTTGCTGCTTCACTTGTATTTGGTGCAAGTAGCTGGTCCAGCACAGAGCCTTGTAAGAAACCCTCTGGCCTGAGATGTTCCTTGTGTTACACACCATGCAGGGGCAAGGAGGGGACTTCATTTCTTACTGGGAAATGCTATAATGGTAGTCTGTGCGCTCTTCATTTTGTAGGTCTTTTGTACTCATTCTCTGGCTTTTGTTTCTGACTGCTCTTTCCTGGCCTGCCTTCCCCCAAAACAATATTAGGGAAAATGTGAGTAAAGCAATACTGTGTTCCTCTATGTATATTTCTGCTATTGTCCAATGATCCTGACATAAGAGGGGAAAAAATGAGTCTATAAAAATGTACAGAGCTGTATTTTGAGACACCAGAATCACGAATAAGGAGTAGTGAGAGTGATCATGGGTAGGAGCTGTGCTACCTGGAGAACCCCCAGCCTTCAGTGGGTTACCAGCGTGCTTTCAGGGGTACTGCCTTTTCCTATTGACCTTGCTGGCAGTTTGCAGATGGATGTAACCTTTTTATCCCCCCTTCAGATGCCAAATGAGGCAGGGTTGTCCTCGCTGTCATCGTGTTCCCTGAGATGTGAGAATTCCTGGTTTGGTACAAACTCTGTTCTGCAGGGCAGTGACAGTAAGAACACTGTGGTGTGTGTTCTGTTCCTGCATTGTTCTGCTCTCACTGCCACTTGGGCTGGATGCTGTGGTTCCTGGGTGTTCCATTGGTGCTCTCAGTGACTCCCAGCTCAGGGGCATTTGTGGTTTGCACTCCTGTTGCCCAGGGGATGCAGAGGAGTGACTGTTGTCTCCCCTCTCTCCACAGACAGCCTGCCTGCGTTCCCCATCGCCACGGTGGCAGGGATAGCCATCGGCACCGTCACGGGGCTCTCCTCACTCATCTCTATCATCGTGTGTCTTGTCATCAGGAAGAACAACTCTAAAAAGCGATACTCTGGGTAAGAGATCTCCCTCCACACCTGGGGTGATGCAGGGAACAGCAGCAGCAGCAGAGGGAGGGCTGAAAGGGGGGTAGGACTTGTTTCAGCCAAGTCTTGGCAGCCGTGGCTACAGACAAGGCATGGCCATGTGGAGCACTGATCATCTGCCTTTAGTGATTATCTCTGCTTGGAAAGACAAACTGACCATGAGTTGCACCTGAAAAATCACTAGATAGTGAAGCTGCTCCCCAGCCACCAGCTTATAATGCCCTAAGAACATTTAATCTGAGATCCCCTAGCTCTGGTCTGTTCCCCTTCCCTCCAGCCCTACTTTCCCTACCACCCCCAAAGGAAAAGTGCCAGACATGCACCTTTAAGGAATGCTCTGTGTTGACAGTAGAACTGGATTTTTCAGTTACCAGTGTCTGACTCCTGAGCCTGGAGTATCCTTGCCAAAATCCCATTCATCCCCACACTTCAGAGGAAGGAAGGAGGGAGTAGCCACTCTGCATCCATTCTCATTCACTGTTGGGTTTTTGTTAACTGTTACCAGCCCTGCAGGGTTTTTAGGGTTGGGAGGATAACTCCAAAGTGAAGCACAGTTCTTTGCACGGGCATATGAAAAAGCAACAAGAACTAACAAAGTTAGTCCTGTGGTGATGAAGTTTGGTACTGGTGGAGGAGGTGCTTCCTTTTTTCTCCTCTCTAATTAGATGGCAATTTGCTTCTTTAAGAAAGAATGAAAATTATGCATGTAGTCTTAGACACAAACCCCAAACTTATAACTTCCTTCTGGTCTTTCCCCAACAAATATTCCTGCTTGCTGCAGGTTCTTTGGGTTGCCTTTGGAATAAAAGAAAATAACTCCAAAAATAAACTTGTGGGGATTTCCAAATTAAACTTTGCCCTGTCCTTTTCCCAGTTGGAGAGCTTAGAGAAAGGGAGTTGGCTATTGCCCACTGGTAAGGCTAAATACATCAAAGGTGGCTGTGTGTGCTCAAACCTGTGTGGAAAGCCTGGTTTTCCCTTTCTGCATGTGTCCCTGCCCTCAGAACTGAGGAGAAGCCTGCAGTGTCATGCCCAGCAGTGTGTGTGAGGTGCCCTGCTTGCCTTGCTCCCCACTGACCTGCCCTCCAGCACCTTCCCTCTGAAGGACACACGCTGGTGCCAAGCCTGGAGCAGTGGTTCATGCACTGTGACTTCCTGTGGTAGACTTAACTGCTCTCTTGGGAAAGGAATCTCTGAGGTTCAAATACTGCTTTCACTGACCATGCCAGCTCTGCATGACGTGTAGAGAGAGAAGCCAAGCGTGCTGTGTCCCCTCCACACTGACAGACAGTCTCCTCTCTGGCACTAACCTGGGGTGTGGTGTGGAGCGATGCCCCTGCTCCCAGATAACCCTTCTGCCTTGGACTGAGGGGGCTGGGGCCCTGCGTGCCATCTGGAACCCCTGCATGGCCACGGGCTCCACTCATGCTCTGACTTTGGTGGTTCTTTTGTTCTGTTTTGGTTTTTTCTTTCTGCCTTGGTGTGCTGGGATCGGCTCCTGCTTACCTTCCTCTCCTTACAGAGATCCTGATATAGACGCCAGATTGGGGATGTAGCAGGGCTGGGTCTTCTCTTCCAGTCCCACTAGACACCATGGTAACTAATCAAGTTGGTGGTTGCTGTTAATCCCTGTGTGTGTACACATTCCCTCTTCCTTTGCTGACTAACCAGCTAGCTCTCTGCTAACACAACTTCACTGTAATTTGTGCTGGAATCTGTTGGCAAAGGGATGATGCATTTCACTGGGTGCTTGGGTTTCATTGTCTCATGTCTAACTGGGGTGGAGTTGCTGTGTATCCCAGATGGTGTCCCTCCATCTCTTCCAGCAGTGAACTCTCCAGTGCATTGACTAAAGCACAGGAAATTCAGAGCCCTTTCTGTTTCAAAATAAAAGTAAATTCCCTGGATGTGTTCCTCTGTCTCAGACAGCTTGGGCATTTGAAAACTTGCAGGGATCTAAGGACATCAGTTCCTTAACCTGAATGCTAACATTTAGATAGCGTAGATCTGAGGAATGTTGTGAATAAAACAGTGAATGATACATAATTTCAGTAACAGAAGGGCTGCATTGTCTCTGAGGCAGTAGAAACCCCTTCCGTGATGGCTGGGGCAGTATTTTGGTTTAAAATTCTTACTGCTGCCTGTATGAGGAGCTAAGTCTGCTGTGGTTCAACTTCCCAAAGGGTAAAAAAGGCTTGCCCTGTGAGGAGGTGGTCTGCTTAATGTCACTGTCCTCCTTTGTTTGTTCCTGTAGTTGCTTTATAGACTGTCTACAGAGACTGAGGGAAAAGGAGACCCAGTGGCCAGAGATTTTTAGTAGCAAGGGGAACTCCTGAGTGCATTGCCAAGGAGCTGGCTAGCTGGCTGGTTTCCTTTGCTGGGGGCTTTGGTATGAGGAGGTAGGCCTAGCACTGAGAGACCCCTCACTGCATTGCCCAGAAGCTGCTGACTTCAAGGGCATTTGCTCCTCTACTTAGATGTGTGATTTCCTTACAACCCTGCTTTAAGCAGATGGAAAGAAGCAACCAGAGGGTGAAAACCGTCAGCCTTCTTTTAGGGGTGTTGGTTCTCACCACGAGACAGTTCTGCTTGAAAACCAAGATTTGCTTGATTATTCACGTAGCTCTATGAGGGCACAGAGCTTAAATGTCACGTGGGACTCCTGAGGTGGTGCTCCAGAGACCAGAGTCTGCTGTGAGCAGGCAAAATCATTTTGGGATCACAGCCTAGCCAAAAGCAAGGGAACTAATGTGGAGTTTGGTAGGAAGTACCTTGCTGATATGGAGAGCTGGTGGCCCTTGTGAGTGTTGGCTGTAACTGCAGCACTGGCATAACACTTGTCTCAGTTGCTGGGACTGTTCAACCTCTAGTTAGAAGATAATTGCCATTTGCCACTGGTAGTTGAGTCTGAAGCCTCAGGAAAACATGGGTTGGGTTGAATGGGAATATTGAAGGAACAGGATCTTTGAAGGAGCTGTTGTCCCGTGGTAATAGTTGTTCCTTCATGTTTCTTACCAATGAAACTTGGAGGAAGGCTAGAGAAATATCTCGGGAGAGATGGAGAACTGTTTGTGTTGATTGTAGAATCCATTATGTTCAATTTTACTTTGGCATAACCTGCCACTTTCATCTCGCCATCATTCGTCTTTTTGTTTTTTTTGTTCTGTTCTGTTTCTCTTTTTTTTTGGGGTGTTTTTGTGTGCCTGTTGACCATTGTGGTGCAAACTCTGCTCTGCCACCTCGTCAGCTGCAGTCCCTCTGAGAGCTTGATGTCTCCGGTTAAGCAGGCCCCGCCGAAGGCGCCCTCCGACACAGAGGGGCTGGTACACAGCCTGCCCGCCAGATCACACCAGGTAAACTGCTCCCTGCTGCTCCCCAGGGCAGGATCCTCCTCCCACGGCCTGGGAACATGGTATGCAAAGCATGGAGCCAGGGGGGATACCTGCAGTAGTGCTGGGGGGTAAAGGGTGTGCTCTGAGCAAGGGGTGAGCTAAGCTGGCACTGCTGGACTCTTCTGTGCAGGGCTTAGTGCACTTAGCTGAGAGAACAGCACCTTGCTGTTAGCTAGGGGGGGGTTTATGCCCTTTTCATACTAAATTATAAAAAAGGATGCTGTAATCTTGTATGTTAACATACCAGGTGGTAGTGAAATGCAGGGTGCAGGCAGTGAGGAGCTGTTCAGTGCACATACAGCATTGTCTGCCATATATGTAATCAGCCCCTAAAGCTGCCCGATCTCTTTTGGGATTGTAATGGGAGGAGATTGCACTTCCTCCCTTGTGCTCTGTGGCCTGCACTTCCTTCCCAAGGGAATGGGCCAGCCAGCAGTGGGCACTTTGGGGCTGACTCTGCTGCTGAGAGCTCTCTTCTGAAGAGCCTCCCGACTTGTGTGGGCCTGAAAGGGCCACTCTTGGTGCTTCCTGTTGGTGGCAAAGCCCTGCTGACTTTGAAGGAAAAAACTGATCCAGACTTAGCATTCCATGGGAAATCAGTCAGAGGGGAGAGGGCATGAATCACACAGGGGTTCTATGCAGTGTGTGGTCACCTGTTAAACGTGTGTGAGGTTTCCTTCTTTGGAAGCTGTTTCTTACCTCTGGTTTGTGTATTCCCACCAGTTTTCCTGGGGAGGTACACATCCTGAATGAATTTAAGGTCAAAGTGGACTTTTTTTTGATTCACTGCTTTTTCAGAAAGTGGCTGTAGAATAGTCTGTGAACTGATGGGTTTCTAAATCAAAGCTAATACCTGGGTTCCTAATTTCTCCTGACAAAGTAATGGAGATGTGTGTTAACAAACACTACAGGGAAAAAACCAAACGTGCTAGCAGTGAACTGGACAAAGGCAAAGTCCCTGCTCTGGTTTGGTTTTGAGACGCATTTTGTTCTGGGCTGTGCAGTATTCCCAGAGATTTAGCACGTAGGCCCCCAGAGCTGCCCTGTGACACAGAGATCAGTTATTCTCTGAACACAGGGGCTGTATACTCAAGTTATAACATTTAAAGATAGTTCACATTTGGGCTGGAATGGGTCTAGTAGCAGCAAATTATAAGGCCAGGATAAAGCTTTTCTTTCCTAGTTTGTGGCAGGAGTTTGTTGAATGGGTGAATGAGGCAGGCGATTCCCACCATTCCCCCTTCAAGAAAAATAAATGGGTCTGTGGAATTGATGTTGCACTAAGTGTTGGAGCTGATGGCCCTGGGTCCAAGGACCAAGATGTTTTATCTCACTTAATCTCTTGGGCAAAAGAGAGTTTTGTCTGGATTTTTTTCTCTTGGCAAATATTTGTAGCAGCAAATGATTCCTTTACCTTCTGTTAAACATTTGCCCCCTCTCAGAGAACAAGTAAACAGAGCAAGTAAACATATTTACTTTTCTTTAAAAGGATCCACAATGAAATCAGGGTAGATCAGATTTGGAACAGAATGTTTAAAACAATGAGAAAACTAAATTTCAGTTATATTTCTATATTTCCCTTACACTTTTAACTTCTAGTCATTGTTTTGCTGGTTGTTTTTTTAAGGGTCGTATCAGCATGCAAATCTTCATACTTGAAATTTAGCATCACCTATAAGTAAAACCTGGTATTTCTTGGTAACCAAGAAATCAGTTGGAGTATTGAGGCTTTTGAGGAGCTGTGTAGGTGAAATGCAGATCCTCAGGTTCCTGGCAGTTCCCAGAAGCTGCTCCTTGCTGGTTCAGGTGCACTCTTGTCTCCTGGAAGGCCTGGCAGTTTTAGGTTCCCACTGTCAGTGCTGAGGCCAGACAGCAAAGGCCTCTGGCCTGCCTTGTAGGAGGTGTAGGAAGGGACTGAATGCTTTGTGCCTCACTGGTGGAAAGGAGCTGTGAATGCAAATGCACAACCCCTGCAAGTTACAAACAGTGACAGAGGAGTTCACTCTTTAAGTGTAGCATTTAAATTAATTAGGATTGTTCTTTTATTTATGTGTCAGTTTAAGGCTCAGTGGTGGAGTATTTGTCCACATCACTTCTCAGCTGGAAGTGCTGTGAGCCTGCCCTTCCTTTGTGTTTTGAGTGCAAGGTGGGCCTTGCCTTCTGGAGTGCTGAAAGTATACAAACCTGACTCTGTGAGTGTTCAGCTGATTGAATCAGCTCCCCTTGTTTTCACTGTGCCTGCCTTCTCCTCTGTAAGTTCTGTCCTGTCACATTTGTATGTCATGTTTCTTGTCCGTGCCATCACTCTGCAGTGAGCCCTGTTCTGCCATGACTGCTGTTTGAATGGGTAAGGAATACAGAACTATTAGTATTTCCCACAGGGAATATTTCCCACAGCAATCACACTGGGAGACACGTGTTGCCCCAACTCCAGGGTGGGTGCCCTTTGTCCTTGTGCTTTGCAAGTGGCTGAGCATTCATTTCTGGGCAGGCTGAAGGACCATGATCCTGAGGTGTAACTTCTGCAAGGCATTCCTGATGCACAGAGCAGGTTGGTCCCAAGCAGGGAGGTCTGGCAGTGTAGGAGTGGGCAGCACTAAAGCTGCATTCCCTGCAAGTTACAAAGTGCAGAGCTCTGGCTTTGCTCTTCCTGGGGTAAGGCAGTTCTTTACAGGCTGTGTTCCAGCTCTGTGCCAGGCTTTGAGCTGGTTCTCACGACCCTGAGAAGCAGCAGGTCTGGGTGCCAGGAGTCTTGATTTAAATTGCAGATAACTTGCCTGGAGCTGCAATCTGTGGTAGTTGGAACATCTTTCAGAATCTAAAAAATCTGAAAATACTGTAGCCTCCTCTTAGGCCATGATGGTCTGACTTTGTAATCCACTTTTCTGTGCTGTAACCTGCACTTCATCGCTCTGCTGACAAACCCTTAGCAGGTACTCCTGCTATTCTTTTCCCTTCAGTTCTGAATAGAAAAGTTGCAAGGCTCCGCAAAATGCTGGGTTTATGTAGCAGTTCTGCTCTGTCTTCTGGTTCTGAAGAGCCAGGATGAGCTTATTTGGGATTAGGTGAAAGTTCTGAATTGTTCAGACTTTTTAAAAAATGGTCCTGAATTAGTTGATGACAGTCAGGTAGAAAATCAATTGGCAGCAAATCAAATAGATGGAGCGTTGCAATAAATTCTTGCTCCTCCTTTTCTCTGTGTTAGCTAATCTGATTTGAAATCCAGGATTTTATAAGACATCAGTGTTCTTTTTGTTTCTTTATTTTTCTCAGTCTGTTGTTTCTATTCAGTGTTTCACATTTACTCGCAAGTTTTCCCCCTTCTGTCCATCTTCTTCCTCTACCCTTTTATCACTTTGGAAAGACCTTCCCCAGAAGGAAGGAAATGTGGATTTAAATTCCTGCTGAAAGAGAACAAGGCATTTATCAGCTGTGTGCTTTGCCACCGTGCTGGGGGGAAAGCAGCTGTGCAGGAAGGTACTTACGGTCCTACAGGGGCTTCATTTTCTGGACAGAAGGTCTCTGCATCTCTGGCTCCTGTTTGCTTTGGAAGATAGATGGGTTTCTGGGTCAGTCCTGTAGAAATGTTCTCTAATTTGGCAGGATTCCCAAAGTATTGGCAAGAACGGAGTAGGAGAGGTGCCTGTGAAGGCTCTGGGACTTAAGGGAGACCAAAAGTTAAATGGATGAAATGTTTTGAAGGAAAAATTGCTAAAAAAGCCCCAACCAAACTAAAAGCTCTCTCTTTGGGGGTGAGTGGGGGAAACTCCAGACAGGACAGTCCCTTCCCCTTGTGCTTGGGGGTGTGTGGGGAGGGTGTGTGGCTGTGCCTGCCCCAGCTGTTTGTGGAGCTGTGCAGTGCCTGGGCTGGCCAGAAATCAGGTAAGGACTCTGCAGTGCTGCCCCATTCCAGTCCTGCCTGGCTCACTGCTCTGTGAGTCGGGATCCCACCACTTTTTGGGCAGTGACTCCTGGCACAGCGTGGCTGCAGGTTTGTGTCCTCCCTCCCTACCCAACCCATCCAGCTGTGCTGCAATTTACAGGAATTTACAGTGGCAGCAGGGGAAGTGCCCTCTGCCATCCACTGGTTAATCTGTAGTGCAGATTGTAGGTACTGGTCAATCTGCAGTCCAGTCCCTGCTGAACAATAACAAACCTGGTGTGCCTCTGACTGGCCCACGTGTCTCCACTCCATCCCACGTGAGAAGTGCTGCTTTTGGGACTGCAGCTGTTGCTGTCTGTGGGCAGCCAGCAGCCCAGCAGGCCTGGGGAGGGGAGGACGGGGTGCTGTTTGGCACTGCTCCCCAGAGGAGGAAGGTGGCAGAGTAGAGCTCATTGCTGGGCGAGGGCTCATTCCACCCGCTTTGCTCCCCAGCCCTGGCCCCGTGTGGCTGTGCCCTCCCTGCAGGGCTGTGGGCCGTGCTGCAGCACTGACTGTGCCGTGTTGTGTCCCCAGGGCCCAGTCATTTACGCGCAGTTAGATCACTCCGGGGGACAGCACAGCGACAAGATCAACAAGTCCGAGTCCGTGGTCTATGCCGACATCCGCAGGAACTGAGACGGACCCCAAATGCGCTGTCCAAGGAGAGCTCACACTCAGACTGGAACTGCTGGAACAGGATGTGCTCCAGAGAACTCACATGTGGCCTTTGATGCCTAGCCTAGGACCAATGCATGTGCATACAGAGGGAGAGATATATATGTATTGTGTGTAAATAGTCTATTTAATCGTACAGAAGTGAGACCAATGTTGCATGTCGAAACGCGGTAAGAATTTTGCTTATAAATTGCCAATACTTCTTTTTGTATCTTGTGTGACGAGAGAGGAAGTGAAAACTCGCATCACGATTTTTAAATATTTTATCTTGATTATTCATGGAGAAACTGGAAGATGCCTGAAGATTCTAGATTGACCTGGAGATTCTTTTTCTTTTTTTTTTTTTTGCTTATAAGGCCTAATTTCTTCTGTTGAGAGGAATGTAAAGAAGCTATCTTCTTTATATTCACTGAGTTTTTATCTCTACAGGGTATTTATCTTTCCTTGGTCAGATTCTCAGTTGAAGCTGCCTTCTCATGTAAACCAGACCCTTTCACTTGGTCTTGTAAGCCAAATTGTGACTCCCAGCTCTCAGAAATGTATGTCTTAGCAGTGTAAGTGAAGGAAATCTTTAGGCCTACCTGACCTGTGTAACACAGGTCACAGAACTGTTTACTTCTCTATGAGCCCAGCCATTCAAGCTTAGCCCTTCCAGGTGCAGGGATGGTGTGGATCTAAGGAACATTGTGGAAACTAAGGTGCTAGTGAGTTACAGACATAGGAAGCTGCAGCTGTAGGTGGTTACCTCAGACTCTGCTGAACCTTTCAGTGAAATGTCTCTTCCTTGAAGCTGTGTCATTTCATGTAAGTGTGAAAAAGGGCTCCAAGGGATCTGGAAGCTGTAGGACTCCCTTACCTCTCTCCCATGGCTCCATTCTACCACTGTCACCTCCCTAGAGGTGCTTTAGCTGCTCTTAAAAGCCTGTAGTGGAGGCAGAACGACCTCTGGAGCAGATCTAGGGCTCTTGGGGGTTTTATTATGTTGGGGTTTTTTTTGTGTAACCTGTATTTGCACAAAGAATGCAGAAGGGCAGTTTATTTTCCTCATCTCTGCAAGTCTACTGCTTGAGTATAGTTTCCCAGCTTGTTTCTAGGTTAAACTCCTCCTAGATTGCTGAGGATCTCTGCTGATGAGGATCTTTCTCCTGCTGACCTGCTGTGTCCTGAAATCTGGTGCTCAGAACTAGAAGTGGCATTTCAGCAGAGATCTTCTCAGAGCAGCATTTAGGAGGAGGGTTTCTGTGTTGTGCATCCTGCTGTGGTGCTGTTTGGTGTTTCTTTGTGGCAGCAAATAGTTCTCAGTTTGGTCTGTCACAACGCCTTGCCTCTGATTCTGACCCCTCTCCTGGTTCTGTCTGTTCCA
The DNA here is from genome assembly GCA_013396655.1 of Campylorhamphus procurvoides. Classification (NCBI taxonomy): domain Eukaryota; kingdom Metazoa; phylum Chordata; class Aves; order Passeriformes; family Dendrocolaptidae; genus Campylorhamphus; species Campylorhamphus procurvoides. The sequence goes on along the minus strand of WBMV01005856.1, from coordinate 76,465 downwards.
CAGAGGCAGTCACAGAATGGCTGAGGTTGGAAAGGGATCACCCAGTCCAACCCCAGCTTGCCCAGCACTGTGCCCAGTTTGGGGTATCTGCAGGGGTGGAAACTCTGCAGCATCTCTGGGCAGTCTGTTCCAGACAAACTCAAGCCTACAGTCCACTGTGACACTGAAATAGTTGCAGGCCCATGGAAGACCCTTTCAGAACCACATTAGATAATCCTTTAATTAGGACAGTGGAACTTTAATAACTACTTTGTGAATGGTGGGTTGGTTGTTTTTTTCCCCAAGAAAGGTGGGCACACTCTATTCTTTCATCAGGATCAGACTTCATTCCTGACAACACCTACCTTTATCAGAAGGTGACAGCTTCATTTTTGTGTACATGCACTGACTAGATTTTAGGACGTTCTCCTCAAAGCCAGAACTGGCTTCTTAAAACTGAGCCACAAAAGGAAACCATGGATTAATTTATTCTGCTAGATGCTGGTTCCTAATCCTGCAATATCTGAATTTGTGTAACCCTTCTTCCAGGACTTGGCTGGTGTCAAAGAAAGGACATGTGTCAGGTTTAAAGGAAGTTTTTAGGGTATCAGTTTTGAGGTGTTGGCCAGGTCTCGTAGGGCACTGAGACACTGCACTGTGGCTCACTAACCATTGCAGCTCTCTAGATTATTTAGCATTTTATTTTTTGGCAGTAATGCACACAAGATGAAAAATGAGCAAATTTGTTCTCCACAGAAGACCTTTAAATATCATCTCCAGCTTCATGGATTAAACAGGGATTTTAGCAAGACTGCACATGATGGGCTGTGATGCTGTTACCTAGTGCTGGAAATGGATGGAGTAGGACCCACTCATCCCAGACACGCTCAGGGGCAGTTTGGCAACTCAATCCACCATCTGATGTGTGCCAAAGCACTGCTCTTGGCTGCTGCAGTGCTCACACTGGTGCCTGTAGCCAGGAAATTCTTCACTCAGAAGGTGGGCAGGCCCTGGCACAGGTTGGGCAGAGAAGCTGTGGGTGCCCCATCCCTGGGAGTGTCCAAGGCCAGGTTGGATGGAGCTCTGAACAACCTGGTCTGGTGTAGGGTGTTGGTGCCCATGGCAGGGGGGTTGGATTGAGATGATCTTTAAGGTCCCTTCCAAGCTAAACCATTCTGTGTGATCTCCTCAGGTGCTGGATTCTGCCCCCAGATGTATGGACAGGCTGGGAATGAGATCTGGAAGGCAGTGCCAGGAAAGGGGCAGTGCCTGGGGGTGCTGGGCAGTGGCCAGTTTGCCACGAGCCAGCAGTGCCTGGAGCCAGGAGGGACATCCCTGTCCTGGGGGGCATCAGGGCAGGGAGGGGATTGTCCCACTCTGGAATATTGGGGCAGTTTAAGGAAGATATGGAGCCATTGGAGAGTGTCCAAAGGAGGGCAGTGAGGATGGGGAAGGGTCTGGAGGGGAAGGTGTGAGGACACTGAGGGCACTTGGGGTGTTCAGCTGGAGGAGTCTGAGGGGAGAGCTCATTGCAGGGACAACTTCTTTGTGAGGGGCAGAGGAGGGGCAGGCACTGAGCTCTGTTCTGTGGGGACAGGGACAGGACATGAGGAAAGGGCACGAAGCTGTGTCAGGGGAGGTTTAGGCTGGATCTCAGGAGAAGGTTCTTCCCCCAGAGGGTGGTTGGGCACTGGAACAGGCTCCCCCGGGCAGTGGGCACAGCCCCAGGCCTGCCTGAGATGAAGAAGTGTTTGGACAATGCTCTCAGGCACAGGGTGTGACTCTTGGGGCGCCCTGCATAGGGCCAGGAGTGGGACTTGGTGATCCTGATGGGTCCCTTCCAACTCAGCATATTCTGTGATTCTCTGATTAAGATCAGGATGAATCCTGCTGTTGCTGCTTCCCGTGTTACTTCCCAGCATTTATTTTACACTAAATAATAAACTAACACTTTTGATGTGGTGGATGGAGAAACTTGATTTTCATCTGCCTGTGTTCATCCCTGAGCATCACCATCTTTCTCCCCAGGCATTCTGGAGTAGGAGGGAGAATTGCAATGAATGTAGTGCTCAAAAACTTGCTGCTATGAGAAGATGGGGCTGGCCTTGCCTCTGAAATCTGCTACTAATGTTTGTTTCTTTTCCTGCTGGAGTATACTGGAGAATCTGAGCACAATTTTGGTTTGGTGCTAACTTAGGAAACATGCTAACCTGGTGCTAACTTTAGGAGGCTTGCTGATCTGGTGCTAACTCAGGAGACAGGCCCATCTGGCTGGTGGGAGCTGATGTAAGGAATCACCTTACAAAAGCATGGCTTTTGTCTGGCTACAGGTATGCACATACTGCCTACACTGAGGAGGCTCCTTGCAAGGCTGCTTGGGTCCTCTTTGTGAAGGCAGAATGAGCTTTGAAATGTTTTTAAACAAACACTGACCATGTTTTTAGGAAGAAGCAAAAGTCTCTTTCCTCAGGAATGGCAGAAATCAGTCTGAATCCCTCTCCAGGGTATGGCTGTTGAATTTCCTTTTTGTCAGGCAAAAGTGGAAATGTAGCTATTCAGTAACACGTGACCTTTCTGTCCCTCAGGTTATCTTAGCCTGTTTAATGATAGATAACCTGTGGGGCTGATGGTGAGTTGGCTTACTTAGTAGAGACAGAGGACTTTGACTTGCTGGATGGGTAGAGCAGGCAGAGATTAAAGTCAAACAAGGCCATCATGGCCTGACATCATGGTGACCAGAAGTTTAACTCTGTTTGCTCTGCTGCTGTTCTTGTAATTCTCTGCTGCTGTTCCTTGCAGGTGGAACAAACCAGCTTGAGCTTTGAGGAGCACGGAGGGCATTGCCCTTGCCCTGACCTGTGTAGGACCGTGTATTTAGAAGGAAGTGCTGCATGCCAGGCTTGCAGCAGCCCAGCAGAGGAGCAGGAACCTCCCTTGGGGCAGTGGCTTCAGGGAGGAAAACTGTGAGGTGGGTCACTGCTCCTGCATGGGGGCCTGAGGAGGGGTCTGTGTCATGGAAAAGACTTGCAATGAATTCTGTTTTATTCATCATGCAAACGAAACTGGGATCAATCTGAAATCTTCCTTGGTTTTGATTTCCATAAGTGAATTTCAGGAGAAAGATTACAAATAATGTATCAATCTAAGTGATTGGGTAGCTGTAGTCAATACACCAGATTTCCACTGCCCCTTCTGCCTTCAGCAGTTGTTCTGTGGGGAGGATGCTCACCATGTTCACTAAGTGGCATTAAGAGCCATCACAGGGTGGCAAATACGGCCCTGTAACTCATTAACTGATGTGTCATTTATAAACCAGGGACCCGCAGGGTTTTGTTTTCTCTCAAAGCTTTAGTGCTATTTCAGTTTGTGACTAGAAGAGCTGTAATTAGGTTTGGAAGCTTTTTAAGCCGATGAGAACTGTTTAGGTAACCATCTGTAACTGCAGTAAACGTGTCCATAGGAGCTGCCTCACCTTAGAGTAACCAAACACCTTCACCCTGTGTGGAAATCATGTCCTGGAATTTCACAACACTAATGTATCTGCCTCGGACCTCAAATGCTCTTACTGTATAATAGGTGATGGAAATGCTTTCTCCTTAAAGCCACTGGGGTGGAGAAGGTGGGTAAGACTTCTGGGCTGGGGCCACACCCCTGCAGTGCTGGTATTTAGGTGACATTTTTATATGGAACACTACAAAATGGTATTAACAATGCTCAGCAATTATACCCTTCTCGAGGCTTCTCTTTCCCTTCTCTTCACTAACAAGCTAACACCCAGAGCTAACAAGCCCTTTCATTTACAGGTATTTTTGCACTCAGAAATGTAAGTTCCATGCCTTTGGAGATCAGTGTGCTGTGCAATGTTTTCTGTCTCCCTGCAATGTCGGCTGTTCTTACGTGGTAAATGTAACTGAAAACACACTACATGGGTACTTCTTTTGTAAACCTCTGTCCTGGGGGTGTGCAGGAAACAAACACCTGTAAGACAGGTGTATAATCTGTGTGAGGGAGCTAGATATGCATTGCATGGCCTGATTACATGAAGAGCCAGTGTACCAACTGTTAGTGCTTTTGCTTTTACAGACTCATCTGGAAACAGTTATCCTGGATATTTTTTTCTTGAATGGACTTTCATGTTTTGTATTGTAATCTTGTGAATATTTTAATACACTTTTTTTTTTCCCATGACTGGTTTGCTGGATGAATCTTACCTGGCTGAGGATTGGGAAGGGAGGGGGACTGGAATACAACACCTCTCTCTCTGGCAGTATTCTTCAGTCTGTGTCCACTCAGCAACATCACAGCTGGAGAGCTCACCCTGTGCATTGATAACCCCTTTCTGCTTCAGCTGGAGGAACCCAGAAACGCAAGTGGAACTGCAGCAGAACACACAACTGGCCTCCCTGTGGGACAGCCTTTGGAAAAGGGGAGCTGGCAGAGTATCAGGTGCATGACTTGGAAGGATGGAAGATGCTTTCCTTGCAGCGTCCTGCACGGGTGCGTGGCACGGGACACACAGCATTATACAAATGAAGATACACAGAGCTGAAGGTGAAAGGAACATCCTTACCCTACCAGGGAATGAAAGGCAAAGCTGCTGTTGGTCCCTGGAGGTGTGGCACAGCCCTACCCAGGTGTGACTGTGACAGGGAGATCCCTGCAGTCTGAGGCTCTGGCTGTCACCAGTACCGTGTCACTGCTGGCACTGCTCAGTACAGTCAGGTAAGGTCAGACCCAGCAACTCATTCCAGGCACAACCCACAGTCACTTTCTTTAGGGAGACAACACAAACACACGTTTTGCTTCCATTTAAAAGGTTACCCTTTATTTATCTGTGTGGAGATACTTTGTTATTTGCACTTAGAAAACATTTGCTCTTTGCACATTTCCATTTCCTCTGAGAAGAAGGACATTAAGATTAGTGAAGCTGGGTCCCATGGGGATGGGGTTGTGCGTTGGTAGGTGTGACCTGTTGGGTTAAGCATCTCTTTACTGCAGCTGCTCTTGCTGCTTTGCTTTTAGCTCCTGATTATACCTGTTAGAAAGAAAAAGGAAGCACAGGCTAAGAATAGAATAGAACACCATTACAATAACAGTGTCTTCCTAACAATCCCTTCAACAGAGGTTTAAAATGACAACATGCTCGAGGGTGGAAACTCAGGATAGGATAGCTTAAGAAGTGCTCCAGCTGCACTGAGGATATTTAAATCTTCACTCCAACTTACCTGGGGAACTACCAGGGTAGCAAAAAAGATCTGCAGTGTTTAATGACCCATTCAGTCCATCTTGGCTGATGCCCTGACTGGGGCTGGCAGCATTTCTAAGTGCCTGGTGAAGATGGGGTGGTTGGGATGCCTGGTGGGAGAAGGTGGGGGAGCCTGCTGAACACATACCTCCATATCCGGAAGAGCTGAGAGCCACCAGCACAGCCAACAAAGAAGTTCACAGCAAACAGGCTCCAGTTCTTGGGAATAATAACCAGAGAGTACCGGGACCAAATTAGGCCTGTCGAATAAAATGGAAGGGTTAAAGATGGGAAGCCTCTAAAGTGAAATACTCAGGCATTTCTTTAAGTTTGGAGACTGAGAGATGGGCCAGTTCAAGTTAATAATTATATTTTTTTTTTATAACTACCTAGTTCTCAGGGAAAAGTGCAACAAGTGCCACTGGGATGTATTGCATTTTTCCAAACTAACTAGACAGTGAGGTCAAACAAAAATCTCTCCTCTGCACTAGACTGGACCTGAATTCTCCAGCACAGCTGCAGGATAGTGGTGTTTTGCTGTCAGGGTCAGGCTCTGCTCCCAGGGAACAAGTGACAGACATGAAATAATGGTCTCAGGTTGCACCGAGGGAGATTAAATTGGATATTAGGAAAAAAATTCTTCACTGAAAGGATTGTCAGCACTGGAATGGACTGCCCAGGGAAGTGGTGGGGTCATAAGGTGTGTAGATGTGTCTCCTAAGGACGTGGTTTAGTGGTGGGCTTGGCACTGCTGGGTTAATGGTTGGATTCAGTGATCTTAGAGGTCTTTCCCAACCTCAGTGATTCTGCAGTTCCAGACTATTGTTTCTGCCAGTGAACATTCTTGGCAGACAGCAGTGCAGTAGTCCATGTTCCACTGCTCCCAGGGCCTTGTAGCACTTGCAGATTCTTTCCAGTTGGTGTAAATACCCCACCATTCTTTAATCCCTTGAAGTCTGTTCTAAAAATGTCACTATACCCTGGACTGATTTCAAAGTTCCTTGACCTGAAGCAAAAGAGGTCACTTAGGAGAATGAGTGGTCTCATGGTAAATTAAGGGATGAAACTCATGGCCTAACTTGTAGCAAGTTGCTTTGGATAATTCCAAATTCAGACACAGGTAGAACACTGTCACATAATTACAGAATGCCTAGAGATTTAATAACAAGTACCCAGCTGTCCCAGAACCATCATCCACAGCAGCAGTGAGGGCTGGTGTGTTACAGCTCAGCCTTTCTGCAGAGGATGATTAGGAGAGGAGTGGGTTCAGATCCAGAGAGAGCACTGTGTGAGAACAGGGGGTAACATGGCTTTACCTGTGGCCATCAGCACTGCAGACTGGGCTGTGCTGAGCTTCTCTGCTGGTCTGGCCATGTCAGCCAGCCCTGCACACACCAAGCCCTGTGAACAGAGAAACCAGTGAGCACCACGCCAGGGCCTCCTGGCACACAGCAGCCACTTTGTAAGGGGAGAATGCTTCACACAGGGCTTATTCCACATGCTTTATGCAGGAGATGGGGTGCATTAAATGAGCAGTCACCATGCACTTCCAGCCCCTTGTGGGAGGGGTAAGAACACAGCTAGGGGGGGATTTCAACAGGCTGGCAATAAAATCCCAGCCTGAGGCAAATGTGTGTTCATTCAAGAACAAGGTTAGTTTTAGTACAGCTGATTTCTTAACCAGACCTGGGGGTTTGTTGTATGCAACAAGTAAATGTTTATCTAAGCAAGGCCCTTCTTCCCACAGCTCAGGCCTTAGCCTGGTAAGATATTGCTGCTAAAGATGTAGGTGTGACACCACAGTCTTCACTCAGCTTCATCTGAGGGGCTAAAAGTGCTGCCTTTTAATATAATTTCAGTAAAAGTAGAAAACTTCCAGGTGAACTGAGGAATAGCTTGGCTGATCTAATTGACAATATCAACAGCAAACACGCTGCTTGATTTGTTTGTTGTGTTATTGCCCTCTGCTGGAAATACAATTTCACGTTCAGGTTACACGAGTTCACAAAAAAAATCCACAAAATGACCCAAAATCCCACAAATCAGAGTCCTAATGCTTTGAATTCCCTGACTGCCACTGAGGCTCCAATCAAGAAAGCAGTTTTCAAGGGAAGAGAGTCCTGTGTGCTCTCACTTAGGGGATGATGCCATGGAGGGATGGCTGACATGGTTACTGCAGCTCCTCAGGCTGACATGCTAGCAGTTAGCTTCCCCAAGACACTCCTCGATTTCCTCACTCTCTAAGAAATACATGCTTTAGGAGTTTTGCATTATGCCAGCTCATGCCTGCCTTGAGTTAATGTTTCACAAGAGAAAGCTTTTGTGAAACTTGCAGTGAAAAGTAGAGTTTTCCCACAGAGCATTCCCTCCCTGCGTGTTGTGCTGTGTGTTATTCAGGTTAATTTTCTTCCTCCACGGACACTGAAAATCAGAGCCTCAGTATTAAATCTTTCTGTGGGCTCAGATATCTGCTGGGAAACGACTGCTTGCTCAGGGGATTGCTGCTGACTGACACCCAGACACCAGCTGGCATCTTATACTTACCCATTTCATAATAGGGGCCCAGAAAAACACTGTCTTGGGACCTGAGGGGGTGGGGGAGGAAAGAGAAAAGAAGTTAACTTATGCAGAGAGATGTGGCTATTTTGATACCCACAGTAAGTTTGGGTTGGTTGGTTTGGTGAAGACAGTTTCCAGAGAATGATTAAAACCTGCTCTACAGCTGGACTAGCAGAAACAGTATTTTAAATCTTTGCAGACTGAATATTGTAAACCAAACCTCAAAAATGTTTTATTCCTGGTGCTGTAACAAGCCATCCCTTCCTGTGCTTCCCAAATCACAGCCCACCTCTTCACAGCACAGGCAGTAGAGGGTTCAAGTCCCAAACAGAAGCAGCAATAAAGGTCGGGAAAGTGTTCGCATCCACCTCTCGATAGCTGTGTCTTTGTGTCAGAAACAATGCCCCAAAGCCACCCCCCAGGAACCCACCAGGAGGCAAAGGATGATGACTGGGGAAGAGGAGAACACCTCCAAAAGGAAGGGAGAAAGGGAATGGGGTCTGGGGGAAAAGAACTCCCTTCCAGTGGTGCCGAAGCGGTGAGTGGGTGGTTAAAGCAGAGCCCTGGGAAGCCACTCCTACAGCCCAGCGACTTTGTCACCACCAACTCCGCCTTCAAAAGTCCTTGCAGCAGCTCTTTGTGCTCCCTCTCTTAGGTGAGAACTGGGACTCGGGGGAAATGCAACCCTTGGGTTTCTACAGCAGGGAAGCAGCTCCTGATGTGGGGGATAAGAGTGGTGCAAGAATTAGCTGCAAGTCCACAGAATTCATGACTACTGTTAGATGTAAGAAGTGTTTGTGCTGAAAAGTTGGGTTCAATCAGGCAGAGTGAACCAAGGAGGCCACAGGGGAGGGAGGACAAGCTGGGCTCAGGGTTTCCCATGGCAGCCTGGGGTGTTGCTGTGCCAGGCCCTCCAGCAGTGCCAGCCAGAAAGCATTTCAGACCAGGCATCAATTATTTCACTGGGAGCTTCCCCTGTGCCAGAAAAAACCCACAGCACGTCCCCCGTTCCCCACAAGTGATTCATAATTTCATGACAACAACGCTGATATTCCTAAATTAGAGTGGAAAGCAGGATAGCACCGAGGATAAAATGCCAGCCTTTCATTTTTAACCTACTTTTTAATTTTTGCAGTCAGAGTGACATCTATTGCATAACTTTCTCACAGGCTCCTTCGAGACATTCAGAGCTGAACCAGGCATGGCTAAGGTTTATTTTCGGTATTGCTTTTGGTATTTTTCATGCAGATAGATACGTGTATATATATATATATATATACATACAAAGAGTCTATAAAGAAGGATTTGTCCCTTTGT
>WBMV01005856.1:0-65237 GCA_013396655.1 Campylorhamphus procurvoides | reverse complement strand
TCTGCCCCATCCCACCTTGCCCCCATCCCACCCCACATCCCTCGTGTTCCCGCAGGGCACTGTTGCTCTCGGGGGATCCTCTCGGGGAATGTCGGACTACAGCACCGGGATCTTGGAATATTCCCCAGGATCGGCGCTGGGGGCCGGGCAGGCTCCGCCAACAAAGCGTGGGATAATGGCGAGCCCGGCGTGTTTTNATTTGTGTCCCCACTCCCCATCCCGCCCCATTCCCCCTTCCCAAGTCCAACCCAGTGCTGTTCCCGGCTCCCCCGGGGCAAAAAGGGAACTCTCGGTGCTCTTTGTCACGGCGCGGGGGCTGCGAAACGCTGCCAAAAATATTGAAAATAACCAAAACCCGCCCCCCCGGCGTGTTTGTGCCCGTGGTTTTGGGGTTTGGGGAAGGGAAGGGGGGGAAATGGGTTGTCCTTTTGTGCCGGAGTGGCAAAACAATCCCTGGCGGGTTCCTTGGGGCTGAACGCTGCGAGAGCTCGAGGTGGAGCTGGTTCAGAGCGCTGCGAGGCTGTGTCTCTGTGCCTCGGGGGGTTTTCCCCTCTTGTTTCCCGGTGGAATTTCAGGTAGGATATCGCATTACCCGGTCCTCTCTGCCCGGAGTCCCCGAGCACTCGGTAATCCGCCCGAGGGAATCAAGGTCATCGCTGGTTGGGCTCCACACCAGGGGGGAGGTGTGTCCCTTGGAAAGGGATTGTGAGAGCCTAAAATTAAAGAAAAGGTTGAAAACTAATGGTCCGACTGCTTTGGAGGTTTGCTGTGTCTTGACAGCTGGTTTGGCCAAGTCTTAGCTGAGGATTGTCCTAACTTTCAATGATCAGTCCTTCTGGCTGGATCTTTCTTTTTCCCTGCTCCAGTTGGAGTAGAAAAGCTCTGTGTTAAAATTAGGACTGTGGTGTGCACATTCCCATAAAGCACTGTAAGACCTTTCTTTTTTTTCCTGCTGCTTTTGCATGACTGTGTCTCTGGCAGGTGAAGTATTAATGTTTGCTCAGTTGAAATCATCCCCACAGACTTACTGAGGTCTCTTTTCTGGATGCCACTCCAATAAATTGTACATAACTTTAGTTAGGAACAAAATCCCTCTGGTGACTAAGGTTAAGGTCTCATATTTCCTGTTTTTCATTTAACCTAAATAAGTTCAGTAGCTGTACAACCTTGAGCTAGTCTGAATGAAAAGTAAGGTTTCTTCCTATTTATAATGTTTTTAGTAGTGTTCCTGCAGTCTGGCTGACAACAAACACAAGTCAAGCATTTCATTTTGACTTAGGAATAATATTGGGAGGCTCAAGGTACTATCCATGTGCATTTTTTGCTTTTTGTTTGTTTGAGTGGATTTTTTTGTTAAATTGGTCAAAGCAATTATGGATACCAGTAAAAATTAAGAAGTTTATGTATTCATTGTCTGCTGCTCCTTTCCAGCCACGAAATCAGATGAAAACCCTTATAGCAAGTCCATAACTACCAGTGTGTTGGAAGGAAGATGTGTCTGTGTGAGTGGTCCTGGCATAGTGAAACATTCACAGTAAAATACCAGAAATATTGAAAGTGAGTGTGCATGGAAGGAAGACATCTGAGAATTAATTGCTGTTTCCTATTTACTCAGTGTGTTGGTTCCATGTGAACTGGCAATCAAGTGACACTCTATTTATAGGCTCTCCCAGCTTTCAGAAACAGCTGCTCCAGGAAGGAGCTGTGCATCACATTGTACCTTCCCATGCAGACAGTTGACTCCTGGAATTTGTGTCCTTCAGGATCCCGAAATCATTGCCCTGAGGCCTCGTCGGTTTGTGGACAGAGTTGCACGGAAACATGTGGTGGAGATGGGACAATTCAGTGGGAGAGCCCTGAGGAACTCTTCCCTTGGGTGCAGTTTGGGTGCCCTGGGAATGCTCAGGGATGGAAAGGGAGTGTGGGGCTACTCGCAGTTGTCAGAAACATCCCATTGCCTTTGCACTGGTGGGAATCTGCAGCAGCAGTTCAGCTCTGCTTTGCAGCTGGCAGGTGTGATCAGCAGCTGGGATACTTCCAGGGCAGCCTGGGAACCTTTGTTGCAGTTCTGTATTGGGTTCAGTGACCCTTGAACGTCCAGGTTCTCACTTTGGGGCCAGCACAATGAAGGCCTCTACGTGGATTAAATGTGCCATGCAATGGTTTGACTGGAGAAATGGTTTCTTGCAGGAAATGAGGGATCCATAATTCCTCTGGAGTAGTCGGTGTGAGGGGTTTGTTTGCTTTTCTGTGAGGGGTCATGCTGGTGAGAATGACTCTGTTTAGCCAGGAGGAAGGATGAAGACTTCTCTTTTCCTTTTTTTGTTAGTTTGCTTTGGGGGTTTGGCGTGTTTGGGTTATTTCTGTTATCTGGCACAGCAGGTTGTCCAGAGAAAGTCTGTCAGTCTGAGATACTCTGCAGAGGGGAACTGCTGCTGGGTTTTAGCTCAGAGTGTTTGTCAGAGGTTGTGGTGCTTGATAGAATGGAACCAAATATCAAAATAATCAGCTCTTCCCAATCCCTGATATCCTTGTTTCTGAAACCTTTTCTTCTGATGTGAAATTTTTAAGCTTAGCAGGTATCTTAGAGAGGGAGCTGTGATGCTGCACCCTGAGCTTCCACTCCCCCTCTTTAAGGGTTGCTTCATATTTTACTAGGTTTTTATCGTCCTGTTTGTTAAGACTGGGGAAAGGTTTGAAGTCTATCAAATAAGGAAACCAGTAGTGAGGTTCATCATGATCAAACTTGGGTAAAGTTTCAACAGTTATTAGTAAAGGAAAACTGTGAATACATTATGGAGGCAGGAAAACTGACTGTGAACCACTTCAGGTATCAGGAGTTCCCTCTCTTTACAGAGAGGAACCATGATAGAACCAAAGCTAATGACACTTTGAAGCTGCTTGCACTGCTCGTAGGCAGGGTGGAAAACAGGAAAACCAGACAAGAATAGCTGTTTACGTGTGTGGACACCTGGCTAGTTTGGATATTGACTGTTTTACACTCATTAGCTCATTAGTTTATAAACTAATAGTGGCTTGTTGAATGTAGATAGGATTGGATGTTGCTGTTGAACTCTTGATTCTTCCTAAAATATTTTGCCCAGGGTACCAGAGTGAAATTAACTTAGTTCTTGAAATACCATAAACTCTCATTCTCTCTCTTATTTTTCTTGAAAAAATAAGACAAATACACAATAAATAAAATAAAACAAACACCCAAAGCCCAGCAGAGTGGGAACTGGAATGCTGGGGAGAGCAACCAGAAGGAGATGTGTGTTTTCCCCAGGTTTTGCTCCAGCTATATTTAAACACGTGGGATCTTGGCCTTTGGAAATAATGCAGAGTAAGAAGGGTTAGACAGCTTTACTAGGATCAGCTTTGTAGTTGTTGCTCTTGCAGGCTTGGCAGTGGTCACAGTATTTAATCAGCCTTTCTTCTTTAATGCCTTGCATAATACTTTTGATGTTCAGTTATTTTCAGGTATACCTTTGCATTTCATATCCTAAACCTCTGGGATTAATTTTCTTCTCCAACACGAGTTAAAAACACCCATCTGTCACAGCTAAATAGAACTGATAGACGTGGTTTGTGTTATTTTTTCTCCTACAAGTCTAGCAAATTAACTGCTGCCTGGAAAAGGACCATTTACCTCTTTCTTTATTCAAAACTGTACCTGCTTGTGTGGTTATAAGGACACAAATGTGCTGGTTTAATGTGAACAGTGTAGCTTCCTGATGTGCTTCATTTCCCCCCTCACTTCAGTGTGTGCCCTGTGTGTTCCCTCAAATACTTTGGGAAACTGAAGGTTTTAGAAAGATACACTTCATCTATCTCTTTTTCAGATTTGTTTTCATCAGTGATGTTTTCTGAATAAGGGAGAAAAGCAGAGTCAGAGTTGAAGTTCACAGTGTAGTGAATTAATTAGAGGAAAATACATCTGTTAAACATGCTCAATCTAATAGTGGAAGGAGGCAGGAAACATGAGGAAAGCAGGAAATTGGGTGCAGTCGTTGGATTTGCACTGGTTGTATAGAAAAGCTCAAGGCATAAAAGAGCATTGTAGAAAAGGGATGTCACTTTTTAATTAAAAAAACCCACAACAGAGTACAGCGATCAAGCATTGCCTTAAACTGGGTATGTTTGGGGTTTTTCCCCCTTAATAAAACAAGACACAGTGACTACAGTCCCTAAAAAATGACAGATGAGCAGTGGAAAGAACAACGTGCCATGGAGACCTGTTGATCCCAAATTGAATTTGGAGGAGTTTAATAAAGAGGCTGTGTCTGAACTGAATTCCCTGACATTGTCTCGTTGAAATTGGCACCAAAGGAGCAGAAAGGCACAATGTGGACCCCTAAACCAGCTTTTGGGAAAGGATAATGAAAACACTCATTTAAAATGGTTTAATATCAGTAAAGGAAAATAAAAGCATGTGTAGCAGAATCATCTGGACAAGGTAACAAAGCAGTGCTGGCTGGTTATTATTTGGTGCACAGCAGCAAAGCAGAAAGATGTGAGCTGGGAGGGAGGATTAGGGTTGCACGAGTATTTCTGGGGCCTGAGTGCTGAACCCTTGGTTTAATGGCAGTCTGATCAGCCTTCTGTTGTCTTCAGGATTATTTCCCTCACACACTGACCGAGGTGGAGCTGCAGGAGCCAGCTGGACCTGCGAGTGCTGCAGCCACGTAGCACCACTCTAAGGACATTCACTGGCTTGTTTTGCTGTTATCTGGGAAATCTCTGCTTGGGGTTAATATCACCCACCTTTCCCAAGTTCCATCTTTCCTGGCTGCTTTGGGGTTTCATTTCTGTGGTTTGAGTTACTGCCTCTGCCTCCTCAGCATTGTCCAGTTTTGCCTCTTCTCAGTGACAACACGTTGGTGCTCATTTTTGTGTGGTTTCTTTTAAAACAATACATGCAGGCTCTGGGATTATTCAGTGCCTTCTGTCACTGTCCTGGAAAAGCAGAGTAAATTCCAGGGTTTGTTTTTAGGATGCTGGGCATTGGTAGGAGGAGAGTTTCTGGGTTTTTTATGCTGGCATCAATTTGTGAAAAACTGTAGACCCTTAAGATCCCATTATTTTGTTGTTCAGTGACACTACTTTGCAGAATCTTTGGTTTTGGGGTTGTTTTTCCTTTTTGCTTTTATCTTTTTTTTTTAATGCTGCTGTCTAGGTTAGATGTTGTTATCAATGAACCTACTTAGTGAGCTTTGATGTTTTGATTTCCTAAAGTCACCAACATTTTTGCTGCTCTTGTATTCTGACACATGGCTTAAAAACATTAATGGAAGGTGGATTTCTGGCGTTGGGTTCGGCTAGAAGGAAATGATCAAAAATTGGCACAAATGTTTCAGATTGTTATTTTCTGCCCCTCAGAAGTTCAAGATGCTTTTTGTTTCTGCATTTTGCATGAAATGGGCAGAGCTGTGGGGATGTACCTTTTGATTTTAAGGGCCTAGCCCAATGTGTAGTGTGTGTGCACTGAACATTAGTCATGTGTGTTAATGGCTGCCAAGGAGGGAGTGTGCTGCAGCCTTTGCATGTATAATTATAATAGTTGAGTTGTACTCAATCTTGGGATGCAAATGCAATTGCTTTATATTCTTTGGAGCCTCAGTGCTCTCATGCAGGCAGCTGGGAACTGCAGGGGTTTGTGTGCACTTCAAATGTATCTTCATTTCTGATTGCAGCATTTCATTGCATTTGCATTGTACACTGCTAACGACAGTCTTTGTACAAGGAATGTGTTTGCTTTGTAAACAAGTGCCTGTGTTTTGATCCTGAGTGTTCCAGACAGCTCCGTGGTTAAGTTGTACCTTGATCTGCTAATAATGAGCTCTGGGTACATGAAAGCTGTCTGCTGCTGCACAAAGGAGCCGTGTACAGTGTGTGCTGGATTTGTGTTTCAGGAGGAGGCAGTGATGTGAGAGAGCCTTTAGATCTCTTGCTTTATTTATTTATTTTAATTTCCCCCCCTCCCCGTAGCTTTCTTCCAGTTGGATTGCTTCCATTAACTGCATTAGGGCAGGCCATTAAACATATCTGTCCTCAGTCACTTTCAAGCTGTTGCACTGAACACTCTGAGTTGTTGTGACTTTGCATGTGATTCCTGATCTTGTCCCCTTGAAGATCCCCAAAATAGTCCAGTGGCGTGGAACTGGTCATGTCCCAGGAACCTGTTGACACTTGAGACTGGTCCTGTGCTAGCAGTAAGGAGGAGAAGAGTTCAGATGCAGAGGGTGCCACCTCCACACAAAGCTGGGCTTTGCACTGCTCTGCCTTCTCCTGTCCCTGAGTTGCTGGTTCAGTCCTGTCCCAAATGCTGTGCTGGGGGCTGAACCAGTCAGGACTGAATGGGAATACTGGGAGATGGTGTCCAAGTCTCCACAGGGATTTGAACAGCCCCCTTTGGTCCTCGTCTTGCTCCTCCAGGATTTGCAGCCTTTCTCATTAATGCTGACTGCTCTCTGCTTAGCACATCCCAGGAGGAGAATGAGGATCCATCCTTCTTTTCCCTGTGAACTGAATGTGTTCTGAACCACTAGTGATGTTTGTTCAACACTTATTGAATTATGAAACTTCACCAATATAGAAATTAAAACCATTAACCCAAACCCACCTCCTTACTTAGGTTACGAGGCTTTGTTGTTACTGTTACTGTAGTGTGTTCCTGTTATTTATCTTTCCTAGGAAATGAGGGAAAATGTGGTTCCTTTTTAATGTGTGTTTATTTCAGAAACACTCTTATGTCCTGAAAACTCTCTTCAGTAAAAGAGGAGTCTCTTGAGTTAAACAGCAGGGTTATTTTGCCATCTAGGATGAATACAGTGTCATTATTAAAAATAAGCTCTTTTTTTCCCTGTTTGTTTTTAAATGCCCAACGATAGTTTAACCTACATCCCAGGGTTAACTTAACAGTCATCTCCCAGCAAGACTGCTTTCCACTTGGTTTCAACTTCTGACGTCGTCTAGCTTTAAACTCTAATCCTGGGCAAATTCCAAGTGCTTAGACTCCTAATCTTACAGGGTTATGACCTGTGTCTGTTATGATACCTAAATCTGTATTTATTTCACGTGTTCCCCCAAACCCAGCAGTGGGCAGTGCCTGTGCTCCTCAGGTTTAAATGGTACCTTTAATTAGGTGCTAAATGCTTTAATTTGGTTCCAAATGCTTTAATTTGGTTCCAGCGTGTCCAGGGGCTCAGTTTCACGGTGACACCCTGGTGGGAAAGGCAGGCCCTGCTTTTTCTCCTCTTGTTGTTGCCAGAAGACAGGAAGACTCTCGATGTGTTGGTAAGCTTCTCTATAATCACTGAATCTGTTTCAAACCGAGTCTGGAGTTAGCTTGAACAACTCTGAATAGCAGGGCTGTATTTCCCCTGCCCCTCGGTGTGAGGCTCCCATGGTCAGTGCAGGTGGGAGCAGCACCCCCTGGCACACACCTGGAGGCAAAGGCAGTGCTGGGCACACACCTCTCGGGCCTGCACACCCTGCCAGGAATGCTCAAGTGTATTTTGCTTGGTCTGGTGACTGTTTGGTGTCTGCTGCAGAATGTCAGGATGTTTCTTGAGACATATTTTAGTGCTGATGGAGAAAACAGGAAAAGCTTTTCCTGTGGTTAGTCCTACATCCAGTTATTCAGCTGTTCCAGGTAGTTTTGTGTTGAGAAGAGCAAGTTGGTGTGTGTTACCTGTTTGCCTTTGGTTGTCTCTTGCATAGATACAGCTTCTCTTTGGTTTAGCACATGAATAATGAATTTGGTCCTCTGTAGGAATTAGAAATATTCATGACACAGTATAAAAATGTCAAGTGCCTTTTATCTCAGGGAGTAGTTTGTGTATATGATCACTGGACTACTGTAAGGGATGGAATAAACATAAAAATTGCTGAAAAACAGCATTTTTTTCCCTCCTGTTACAGAACCACACCTGTTTTACCTTCTGGAACAGTTGATATTAATAGAACTGAATTATAAGTGTTGTGTCTTTCAGGCCCAGACCATGGTAAATATCAAACAGAAATGGAACAGGTTGGTTTAAAGCTCAAATGCTTGTGGCCTTACTAGTTTTGGGCCCCAGTGGAAGGTTTTATTCAAGAGTGCACACTTAGTATTTGAAATATGTTTGCAAGTTAATGACAGCCATTGCTGCAAATGCAGACACCTCCGTGCTGATACCTGTAATAACTTGCTGTTGCAGCTTCAGTAGAAGCAAACCTAACAGAAGTATTTTTCAAAATGCTTATTAATTACTCATAAATGTTTAACATTGCTGAGCTCCTTTTTCTTTTTTTTTTAACTTCAGGTCTCTTTTTGTGGGTTTTATTTGAGATCAAATTTTGCATCAATATACTCACCCTGAGGTATTGCAGGCTTGCTGACTGTAATTGAGGGCACAGTGTCCCATCTTCTGTAGTTTGTCTTAGGGCTGAGAGCTGAAATGTTGTGTTTCTTAATACACAAAGCTCATTCCTTAAGCTTATCTTTGGATTTGAGTTACAAGCTTGAGTAACACCCAGCTGTTTGATGTTGGGTGTTAAATAGCAAAGCTCTTACATATTCAAATGGCAAGTAATTCTCTTCCTAGACTTTAAAATACTTTGTGTTTTCTGTATAGTGTTCACACTTTCAGGCTTCGTGATGCATCAGTAAGAGCAGAGAATAATTTGGGGTAACCTGTTTTGAACTTAAACCAAAGTGAAGCAGTTGTTCACAGTCACTTGAAAGGTGTTCTTTTACACATGGACAGAACCATGATTATAATTGTTTTAGCATTTATACAGTAGTACAGAACTATGAAGAAGTGTAACTCAGGGGACTGGAGGCTACACCAGTGGGTTTGGTTTCTGGCAATACTGCTGGTTCACTCTTCCCTTTGATAAATTGCTTCAGGTTCCTGTGTCTCAGCTTTGAATGACTATAAAATGGGGCCACTGTCAGCCTATACAGCTCACAAATGATACTCAAGATTTGAATCCATTTTCAAGGATGAAAGATCATGTATAGTCCTGTTTACTGTGTGGCACATGGAGAATTCCTGCTGGGAAAGCAGCCTGTTAAGGTGTGGATCAGAACTTACACCAGATCACAATGCAGAGCTTGGCACAGTCGATCCAGCAAAATAAGCTCTGCCCAAGTGAACTGGACTTGCCCTCTTTGCTGGGAGTTGGTTCAGAACTCCATAAACTCTCCTGCAGTGTGAGAGGACACGTGCTGTGGCTCGGGAACAGATGCTGGCTCCAGTTCAGTCTCAAACTGGGGCAGCCCAAATGTCACAGCCAGCAGCGCTGGGGGACGTGGCCTTGCAGAGCCTGCTGGATACAAATGAGTGTTCACTGGGTAAATGGCATCTGTTACTGAAGAAGGGCTGGCTTTTAATGTCTCATGCCACGGTGGTGCTGCTGGGATCAAAGTTTAGTTTGATTTCTGGAGGGCACTGATGTGCTTGAAAGCTAAACCTTCATGGGGAAATGATCTGTACTTCTTCAAGGGGAAATTCTGGAGCACAGTTTTGAATATATGAGAGTTTTACATGCTCAGAGATTTAACTTCTCTGCTGTCATCAGCTCTGAAGCAGCTTTGACTAAGTTGCTTACAAAAGAAAGGTATGTGTGTCCCTCTGCCAAAATAGGCATGTAGAAAGCACCTGATGTGCAATTCCTAAACTCAGGATTGTGACCTGAATGGTGTCATAACCACTGGGAACACAAGGGACGTTGTGGTATTTTGGGGTTGCTCCCTGAAGTGAGATTAGAGCTGTGAATACATCCAAACACCCAGGTTAGGTAATTCTCCAGATGGGAGTGGTAGGGAGGGTTTGGTTTGACCTTGGGTGCAGCAATAAAGTTGCAAGGAAGCAGCTGCAGTTTCCCTTTTGCCTGCTTTTCCATGTTTAAATTCATGCTATGGGTGACTCAGGGTGGTGATTCTTTCACAGGCAGAATGTGGCCTTGGGAATGGTCCTCTAGTCTCTGGATTAATATATACTAAAAGAAGTTACTGACCACTGTATTGAGTGTGTCACTGCACCTTAAGGCTTCAGGAGCGCATAATGTTTGGTGGAAATGGGTAGATGGGTAAAAGCTGAAAATATGATTCATTGTTTCCTGAGAATGGGGCTGGACTTTGAGGCCTCAGGTGGTGCCAGATGTGTAGTGAGAATGGGTGGGTGGGGCATTAGCGGGGTGGGTTTCCAGATTTCAGCATGTAAACACTGCACAGTGGGACCATCATTGCCATTGGAAATTTAACTGGGCTTCTGTTTTTGTTCTGTTTTGTTTTATCATGTTCTTGAATGAGAGTTAAGGACTGTGAAGATCCTTGTCACCTGTGAGGGCAGAGTCCTTGGCGTGGGAAATGTGATTGTTAGAACATGTAACAGTAAGAGTTGGGATGCACCTGAAGAATAAATCAAACCTGACCACAAAGGCTTCAGGTTTTTTAATGCAATAAAAATGGGTCAGTGACAAAAATATTCCAGTGACAAGCCTTCCAGTCCTTACTGCTGAGCTGCCCTGTCAGAGCAGTGAACCTGGGGAGGTTGGGCTGAAATACAGGGGACAGGGACTTGGCTCAGCCTTTTCCAGCAGCAACTGCAGTCACAGTTTCCTCAGGTCAGCTTATTCGAGGAGTCCAGGCTTTTATTTCAGATAAACCCTCCACCACTCAGGCTCTGGTGGTTCTGGTTTGGAATGATAAGATAAATTAGGAACAACCCATTCAGTTGTCTTATGGTGTTTAGTGCTTAATCAAGTGGAAAGGGGTTTGGAGGCAAAACAGTTTTCTCTCCCTTTACTTTAGGGAATTAGGAAACTGTGTCAGTGTTGAAGTTTTGCTTGTATTCAATTCCTTCCTCGAATCAGGATTTAGATAGGCAGTGATCAAATGACAAGTAACTGATCACATTTATAACAAATCACATATGCTAGCATGTGCTATCCTAACAACTTTGTGTCATGTTTGCCATGGGCAAGCTGACTAAATCTGTGCCACCTGATGTCTGCACCTCAGGCATTCTGTAGGTACAGCTTTCTTACTAAGGCCTGATTCTGGAGTTTAGTCAAAGGAAAGTTAATTCTGAGTGAATTCCAGTGTCATGTTTGAAAACACTGCAGCCCAGCACAGGCCCCCAGCCTGACAGGCTGAGACTTTTATGGACACGGGGCAAAAAAGGCAATGATTCTGGATTTGAAATGCTTTTAGGAATCAAGGGGAAATATTAGGTTCCTCAGGATCTGTCTCTTCTGAACGTGCTTTCTAGGGAGTTCATTATAACCTGCTTTCAGAAAACAGGGGCACTGCAAATTAAATAAAAGCTGTGTGCTTAAGCATCTAGTTCAGGAAAACACCACACTTCTGGCAATGTATACTGTATTTCCCCCTCCACGTGCTTCATACAGTGGTGGTTTTAAGTACAGTGGTAAGTCACTTTGCACATGGGGAATAGGGCATAAAATTCCAAGGGCCTTGCGTTGTCTTGTACACATTTATAGCTTTGTTTAGTTTTTTACCTCTGAGTGCTCATTGGCAGGGGCTTAACTTTACTTCAGTGCTATTGTTTTAAAAAGTAATTAATTTGTGTTTTTCTTCGCAGGGAGAAGAGAATTTATCCAAAGATTAAAACTTGAAGCAACCTTGAATGTGCATGATGGATGTGTAAGTCACCTGTTGCTTTTCTGCTTGTTAAATTGTGATTTTGTTGCCATGGTGATCATTCCCTTAACTTAAAAATGCAAATACTGTGTGTTGAAGCTGAGCAGGACAACATCCGAATTCTCTAGGTATTTGTTTCCTCTTAAACATCTGACACTTTGCCTCTGAAACAAAGGCTCTGATCCTTATCTGTGTCTACTGAATGAATTCATGCCCTGTGCCAGTAAAACACATCCTTCCCTTTGCATTCAGGGCTCATCTTAGAAGGAATGTTTAGCAGTTTCTTGCTGTCTTGGCATAGTTTGTTGTCTTAAAGCCGTGTTAGAGTTTTGAGTGATTTATTCTGCAAGTCTGGAATGCAAATGGTCAAGTGCTCTGTGCTTGTTTAAAGGGATAAAACAAAAATCAGCCTCTCCTGAAAGGCAACCACCTAATTTGAAATACTGCTTATTGAAATAATTACTGCAATGAAGTGCAAATCACTCTATGAATCTACATGTACAAAGTTATTTTCAGTGTTTATATGTGAGATTGTAACAGTGCCTCTTTTCCTTTAGAATTTCTGACCTAGTAATTTTTCATCCCAAACACTTTAGATGAAATTTTGGAAGTTTTTGTTCCTGAAGTTGATTTGGTTTCTAATTTTTTTCATTGTTTTCTTGTAAAAATATTATTTTTTCCTGTAAAAACAGGGCAGGAAAATAGTGTTTCTTTATTACTTGTTAAAATTGAGGTTACTGGTGTCTATTTTAATTATCTACATTTGTGTCATGTAATGGAAATTACAGATTTGGTGTTGCTTTGGTCTTGCTTGAATCTGTCCTGTGGATATATATTTGAAAACTAGTTTAGATTTGATTGTGTTAGCTTTTAAAAACTGCTTGAACGTGTGGCCTACCTTCATTGTTTTAGTGGGAGGAAAGTGTTTCATTTGTCCATTTACAGGGGCTGTGACCTTAGGCACGTGTTTGAAATGCTGCTCCAGGTTGAAAAAATGCCTTTAGAAGTTACATTTGCTCAGGACTCTCCACCTTTAAAGGATGAGGAATTGGGATTGCTTACATTATTTACAGCGTGGTCTTTTTAAGGAATAATCTTTTATGGCCAACAACCATTCAGTGCAATTTCTCACTGTTCTAAAAAAATCTGAGAAATAAACTCAATGAAATGACAAAGCTCTCACTGATTGAAAAGTTCATACCATCAGTGTTAATTGGGCTCTTTTGGTTTTTGCTTTCCCACAACTGCTGAGTCTCTGTGCGTTTCAGATGGGAATGGGGAATGGATGCTCTATTGTCTTACTAAGGGTGTTTGTGGATTTGGGTTTTTTGAGGTGGTTGGAGGTTTTTAAGAGGGTTTTAAAGAACTTGAGTGTTGTTCTGTTGGATGGGATGTGACATATTTTCTCTATAAAGAAATTGGACAGGGTGCACAACTTCCTTAGGGCAGGACATTTTCTTAACCAATTGGGGATAACAGTAAAGCCCAAGTTCCTTCTTGCCATGTGGTTTGTTGCACAAAAGAGATGCTGTGGAGAGGGAACTGTGTGGAGTCATTCCCAGCTGCAGCCTCTGAGGAAGGGACTAGTGGCACAAGTTACTCCAAGTATACACACTCTTGTAGCTGTAATATTACCGCAGCACCTTCTGTTGGAGATGGATTTCCATCCTTGAGTTCAGCCCCCACGGTGCTTCAGAGGGTCCAATTTTCCACTTGGTTTGAAGACAGTTCCTCACAGTTGTATGTGAAGGAATTGAATTAGTCCCTGGAGCCAGTGGTGTCTGCTTGTAACCTTGTCCTCCTTCCAGGGCATGATTTGCCCCTTTCAGCAAGAGTCACACTGTCAAACTCACTAAAGTCACATGTGTGCCACAAGTTCCCATTTTCTAAGCTCTGAAAGGAGCTTGAGATGATGAGGAAGTGTCTGGAGTTATGGGAGCTGTTTTCTTTGTGGAGTAATTAAAGCCAAAGGAGAAACATTGGAAGCGAATGCATTTGGACCAGCAGCAGTGAAGCCTGAGGAAAGCAGGGGATAACGCAGCTCCAAAACATATTCAATTGCACTGAGAATGTGACTTATTTGCTTCCTGCTTTGGTCCTTTGAAAGCTGAGGAAGGTGGGGGTGCCCAATGTAGATGATTCATTGACTAATGAATCCAAAGTGCCCAGTGCTTCCTCACAGGGCTGGGTGAGGGACAAATCAAATTAGATACAATTAATAACCTGGGATACTTCATAGAAACAAGCTAATTACACACACTTTGACTTTTCTTGCCTTGTTAGTTATTGTCTGTCATTTGTGATTAATAGATCCTTCCTTTTGGCTCTCCCAGCTTTTCCCAGGAATTCCTTAGTGTGGTTCCTGTTCCATGATGCTTTTAGTGCTGAGTGGCTGTGAAGGCAGAACAAATGCTCCTTTTCTACACCATTTTGAAACACATCAATTTTCTAACTGCCCCTTGTTTTGCAGCGTATTTTAAGAGGGGGTTTAATGCTGTCTCTGCTTTCCTGCCCTAACAATTCTAGGTTTGTACACAAATACACACACCCACCCCCTCAATTTGTTTAATTTTTGTGCTGACTCTTCTTTCTCACCTCATGTTTTTCCTTTTTTTTTTTTTGGTTGCTTCCTTGTCGTTCTCGTTTTTCCCTTCTTGTTTCTATTCCTGTATTCCCATGTTAGCACTTTGGTTCCTTTAGGGCAATGATAGTATTTTTCTGCCTGACGGGAGATGTAGATGAAAACAAACATTCTCGGGTCGGTGCTTGCCCACGTTGTACTCCTGTGCTCTGTTTGACAACATTTCCAGAGCGCAGTCGTTGTCAGCACAGGTTTGTTCACTGACAGATGGCTCTGGGGGCTGGCTGGGTGTGTCCTGCTTGGGGTTGACAGCCAGAGCTGCCAGGTCAGCAGAGCAGCCACGCAGGGTCACACCAGAGCCCAGGCAAACCCCACAACCTGGCCCTGAGTGGGGCCAGCAGGTGTTTCTGAGGGAAGCTGGGGCAGGGGAAGCACACAGGACTTGCTGGGTATTCCAGGGAACATGTCACACTTCCATGGACAGGTGGTTTTTTTGGTTTTTTCGGGCTCACAAGGAAACATTTGAATTAAAACCAAAAAGCTAAGAAAATAATTTAGAACAAAGTGGGGGTTTTGCTAATTTTATAACCCATTGTGATTCCTCCTACTAAGGCAGTTGTTCTGCCAACAGAAAATAGCCAGCAGAAAATGGTGATGGCTGCACTTTGACACTTGAAGGTACTTTAGAGGCTACTTGAAATAATAATAATGGTCATGCATGTAGTCCTTAGTGCTTGTGCATGAGCTGCTGCTTGAAGGATACTCTGAGCTTCGGGACCTTAAGTGCTTTCACAGCTTTATTTCAGTGACACGTTATTGAACACGGGCTTGTGACAAGGAGAATTGATAAGGAAATGTCTTGTAAAGCTCCTCCACTAAGAACCTGTCCCTCTCTGTAGGGTCCTTCCTTCCCAGCACACTCACACTTCCCAAAAGGGGCTGGGATGGGTTCTGCTCCCTGGGCTTTCCCTGGAGTGTGGGAAACCTGCACAGCTCAACGGGAGGTCACGATTGGGATCAGGAGGGCACTGTGATCCCCTCCAGCTCAAATTTGGAGAGCTCTGGGGGGGAGATTTGGGACATTTGAGCACCTGAATGTGTAAAATTGTGGCTACTGAGGCCCTGGTGGGAGGGCCTCATTTACCTGATGAGCTCTGGGGAAGCAGAGGGAGTAACTGAGATGCCATAGGTGAAGCAGGTGATTCCCTTATCAATTTGTTTTAAAAACACAGATTATTTTAATTTTTTTATTTTCTGTGCTAGCTGCTTAGAAATTACATCATTTCAGTTGAGTTTGTGACCTCCTATTTCTGAAGTGTTGGATGAATATTGGTATTTTAATCAAGTGAAAAACGAATTGCTGTAAGTCTGAACAAGTTGTGTTTTTTTAATTCATGCAGGTCAATACAATTTGTTGGAATGACACAGGAGAATATATTTTATCTGGTTCAGATGACACCAACCTGGTCATTAGTAATCCCTACAGCAGAAAGGTAAGGTTTGTTTCCGGAGACTTGCTAATTTTAAAATAAGGTGTAAGTTCCTATTTTTCAGTGTATCAGTTTTCAGATATTGATTATTATCTCACAAAGATAATATCATGCACTTCATAGTGTTTCTAAATGGGACTCAAACCCCAGAGTGCTTTAAACTCTCAGTATTCCAATCCCTTGTGGCACAGGTATTATCCCATTTCACGCTGCGTGCTCGGGCACAAAAGCAACATGGTCTCACACCAGATTAGTGTCACAGCAGGAACAGGAGTCACTAATTCCTGTGAAATCTTGTGGGCAGATGAATTGTTTCCCTTTGGCTCTGTGATCCTGTGTGAGCTGTTGCTGCCTGCAGTGCAGTGAGATGCCTTTCTGTGGAGTGTTGCTGCAGTGCCAGTCTTGGTTCCAGTGGTTTGTTGCAGTGGAACCCACAGTGCCTCGTGTGTACCTGTGTTTGTGCTGACACAGGGGAGGAGCTCTGGGCAGGGGAAGGTGCTGCCAAGGGCCCTGCCTTCCCCTCTGCCCTGCCAAGGCTGCCCCTGGGGCTGGGTGGGTTCCAGCTGCATCCCCAGTGTCCCACGCTTGGCTCCTTAAGGAACTGCTGCTGTTTGGAATATGCTCTGAACTGTGTCCTCTCTCTCAGAGCCTGAGAACTAAACCCTGAACGTGGTGACAGACCCAACTGGGTGGTTGCTTTGGTGGAACACAGTTTGAGAAGAAGGCCATGTTTGCTCTCCTGGGAAAATGACAGGGATTTGGAGGGTTGCCTGTGCCTTTTCCCTCACTTCCCCAAATAAAGCCACAGCTCTCCAACTCCATCTCTTCCTTTCAATGCTGGTGTGGCTCTGACAAAGTTCAGGGCAGTGTCATTAGACTTGGCTGTGTCCTGGCCTGGGAGCTCAGCTGGAGAGCAGGAGGTGTCTGGGACAGCTGGAGAGGGTGGGTATGATCCCAAGTGAGTGCTGGGGGAGAGACCTGCAGAGAGAGAATTTGTCATGCAAGTAAAAGATGTTCAGTATTATTTATTGTGCAGGGTTTATTTTAATATCTCATTATCGGATAGTTGCTGCATCACTATCATATTATATAATTATTGCATTAAAATATTGTGTTGTTTTGAGAGATGCAGGAATTTAAGCTTTATGCTTTCATGGGACAATTTTGGGTTATTTTTCTCTGTTGTCTCCTATTGCTGTACTAAAGCCTAATGAGGAATATGGGAGATGTCTTGTTTTCTTATTTTTTGCAGTTAGCTGAGTTATTTATTTTATGGACCCGCAGAGGAGGAGATAGACTTTTTATATTTTTTCCCCCTCCAATACATGCAAATGCAATTATGAAACAGCAGGTATTAGCAAGAAGACCTAATAATCAGTGTTGTTCCTGAAATATCTAGAGATGTGATTTTTAAGGACTGTCACAGCTGTGCTGGCTGATTTTCTCTGCCTTGAGTAACAGAATCAATACAGGAAAAGGGAGCAAATTGGTATCAGCCTTGGGGACTTCTTGTTCTGAGTTGCTCCTTTGAGACATAGGCCCTAATTTCTCTTCAATGTATAGCTTTAAAATGCTTTCAGTAAAATGCAGAGATCTGAACAAATCTAAAAGAAGAGGGAAATGTATTGAAATAAAATTAATGGATTCTCTTCCCTTATTTTGATAATTTTTTTATAGTAAACATCGTGTACCATTCAGGATATAACACTGTGTCTGCAATCTTTCTTTGTGTGAATTGTTTCAAAGGTGGGAAACAGCACTTCTGAAATGTTAGGCATGAGCCATTACTGATAGAACAGCTTCATTTGCATAATGTTGTCTTTGATTAAGTTAATTGAGTGGAAATTTGGAAGTAATTTTCGTACTGAAAACAACCTGGGAAGTATTTTTTTCCTAATAGAAGTGGTGAAAATGCAGTTTGGTTTAAGTGCTGCAGATGGGGGAGATAAGGTAAGAGTAGAGTGTTCACTGGTGCCCAGAAAGCATCTGGAGGGTTTTTCCATTTTGGATAGTGGAATGAGTATGTTGGGAGGGCTGAAGGGTCACCCCAAAGTGTTTAAGCTCAGCTGTGATGGGGAAGGAAATGATCTGCTTGTCTGCTGTACTGCACATGAATGGCACTCACCAAGGGAAGTCCTGGTTATTGCCCTGGGTCATGTTCTTAAGTGTTTATTTATTTTTGGCTAGTTTCAAAACATCCTTCCCTATAAACTTCAGTTCTTCTTTTTACAGAGTTTATTTTCAGAGCACCATCAATTTTTAAGGGCTGTAAAGTTGGCTTGAATTACAATGCCTCATTCTCCTTACTTACAATGTCCCAGATGTTCCAGGGCTCTGCTGGCTGCACCATCACCTGGGGCTCACATTGCCCTTGGAGAACCCCATGTGGTCCATAACAAGCCCTGTAACAACAAGAGGTGCCAGTTGCATCCCAGGCCTTTCATTTGGCAGACCCCTTGGTGCAGGTGCCTCAGTGAGGGTCTCCTGTGGGAGTGCTTTGTTCTTGGCAGGGGTTTGGTGTGAAGAAGGTTTGCCGGTGTCCTGGGCATGGCTCACCTTTCACGCCCACAGCCCCTGTTGCTGTCCCAGCGTGGCTGTCCCTGGCACACCCCTCCTGACACAGCCCCTGTTCCCGTCCCAGCGTGGCTGTCCCTGGCACAGCCCCTGTTCCCGTCCCAGCGTGGCTGTCCCTGGCACAGCCCCTGTTGCTGTCCCAGCGTGGCTGTCCCTGGCACACCCCCCTGACACACCCCTGTGCCCCCAGGTGCTGACCACCATCCGCTCGGGGCACAGGGCCAACATCTTCAGTGCCAAGTTCCTGCCCTGCACCAACGACAGGCACATCGTGTCGTGCTCCGGGGACGGCGTCATCTTCTACACCAACGTGGAGCAGGACGCCGAGAGCAACCGCCAGTGCCAGTACACCTGTCACTATGGCACCACCTACGAGGTACCCACAGCACTGGGCGCACTTGGGGCCTGCCAGGGGGGCTCCTTCCTTTGAACAGCTTCAGCTGAAACATGGGTTTGCAGTGCCAGGGGGTTTCCCCATTGTGTGTCCCAGGGAGCTCTTTAGGGGGGATTTAGACACAGTGGTTTGGGTCCTGCCTTGGGAGTTTTGGTCATAGAGACGAGGCAAGTGAAGAAGAAAAGTGTTTCTGAAGTTAGGAAGACAATAAGCTTTATTGATTATTTATGAGTTTTTTTAATGACAACAAAATCCACTGCTTGTAAAACTTAGCATGCTTAAAATAAAAAAAACTCTTCTATTTTCTTCTTAGGTTAAAAACGTTCCCTTTTAAAATTCTTTATTTGTTTGGGGTCTTTTAGCACTTCCACAGTATCCCAAATCCCTTGCTTTTTTAACTATCTAGCTCAGATCTCATAGCAGGTTTTTAGATCTCTTTCTTTGCATGTTAAGTGAACAAAATGTTTTTAAATCTCTGCCAAAAAAATAAAATTGGAGTGTATGAATAATGCAAGTGGCTGAAGTAGTGCCAGAATTAATTTTTGATCATGTGGTAAAAGCATCCTTAGGGTTGTAATTGCACATGTTCCTTTGTCCAAACGTTGCTTGTCTGCAGGGAAAGCCCCTGTTTAGGTCAGTGGGGTGAGCTGTGTGGCAGTCACTGTGTCTCTGGGATTTGGGGTTTTTCTGGGCCCCAGGTGTGCTGTCCCAGGGTGGCTGTGGGTGAGGGCAAGGAGGGAGGGAGGCAGAGCTGCCCAGCACAGGAGGTGCCCCTTGGCACGTGGTGTTTGTCGTGGGATGCACATTGTAAGAGACCAAACCAGGGGGAAATACAAATATCATGGGTACAACAAATTAAACCTGTCAAAACAAACCAGTTAATTAAAGCAATATCAAATCCCTGTATGAACTGACTATTTTAACAATTGTGTCTCTTTTTAAAGTTATTTTTCTTGTCCAGTTTTGTACAGTTTAACATATCTAAGCTTGAACTCTCTTCAAAAACATAGTTTTATAATGCGTTTTGGGAAATGCTTTTTCTAAAGGCTATAAATTCTGTTACTGCCATTTAAACATCAAATGCATGTATTTCTGAGTGGCCCAGCAGACCTTTTTTGGAACCTTGGCACATGGCAATATAGTGGAGTAAATAGCAGGGGGTTCAGCAAGTGGCTGAGCTGCCCCTGGAGCCTCTGCCCTGACCCAGCCCTGTCACTGAGGGTTCCTGGAGAGGGATCATCCCTCAATGCCATGGTGCTGCTGCCCAGCTCTGGGTAACCACATCATCACTTTAAATATAGAACTTGGACTCACTGCATTCTCTAAATAACAGCAGCTAAAGCTGCCCCTGAGGGACTCCTTCCAAATGGGAATGGGGTTTGAATTTGTACTGCGCTTTAAACTTGAAGTTTGGGAGTGCTCAAGACATTATAAAAACATCCAGCAGAGCAGAGGAATGTGGGAATTTGGGTAGATTGTTTAATCTCTGAGATAATTGTACAATTGGTTTTAATTCTGGGTGAGAGTAGAGTAGGGAGAGGGAGAAGTTCTTGAGACCTGTTTCTGAAGGATTTGTTGTTTATACAAGGCCATGACAAGTTTAGTTTTGCTCAGCCAAAGGGTTTTCTTTATTGCCCTTCATGTTAATTGCATTTTAGAAAGACAATGTGCTTTTATGGGCAACTCTTACCTTCTTATTTTAAATAGAGGAAAACAATCCCACAGCTATATGCTTGTAAGTAGAAACCCTTTTTTTAAGTTGTTATAAAGGATTTTATAGGGCTGGGCTTAGGAAAAGAATTCAGTACCATGCTCCCTTATAAAAAATTAAAAATACAAATTAGGTTGGGAACAGCCTTTATTTCAGAGTTCCTTGGAATGGAAAGGAATGGCCCAGTGGGAATAAAAGCCATTTAACATTTTCAAGTCACTCAGAGTTCTGAGTGGTTTGTTTGATATTGTCTCCTGTTACTTGATAGAGAATAAACTGAGCTTGTGTTGAATTACTGTAGGAAAATTGATTAGTTATCTGAAAACTGATTGCAGTGAGTGTATGGTACATGTTTAAAGGTAATAGCAGTAACTGGAGGCTTTGACCTCTGGATATTTAATCTTATGTGACATTTAAAAGTTTCTTTTACCTTCAGTAGTTCAATCCTTTGCCTGAAGATGAAGAAACATCCCCAGTTTTTTGGTTTTCCTGCTGATTTCGATGGAGTATTAATTGTTTCAGTCTGCACTGCTGCTCAAAATGTTGATGCTTTCATTTTGGAGTTAATGGTATTTCTGACTGTATTCATGCTTTAATTTTTTCTCTCTCTGTTTCCCTTGTGCAGATTATGACAGTACCAAATGACCCCTATACTTTCCTCTCTTGTGGTGAAGATGGCACTGTAAGATGGTTTGATACTCGAATCAAAACGAGTTGCACAAAGGAAGATTGTAAAGATGTAAGAGTGAAATCTTTTAATAAAGATGACCTAAATGTAGAGCTGTACATCATACAAACATAGGATATGAATTCTGGTAAGGCTTGTAGAAATAATAGATTTCAGGGGCCTTGGTGGAGATGACAACATGTTTCCCAAGAAACAATAAAAGTTTGGGGAGTCTTTTTTTTTTAATTATTTTTATTTTTTAATTTGAATATCTGCTTTGGCAATTTTTAGTTTATAAACCTTGGTGTGAGGCTTCAGATATGGTAGAAAAGATTGCATGTTGAAACTGAATCTCTTGGGCTGGTTTACATTACTTGAGAAATCATCTGTTCTTGAGCCCCCTCTGTAAGAATAGTTTGGGAGTGGAAGATGTTGGCTCCCTGGTGTTTCCCCCTGGAAGGGAAGGCCCTGGTGGTGTCCCCTGTGTTTGCTCTGCAGGAACAGTGTTAATCCTGAATTGGAGAAAAGCTACCAAAGCATGGGTCGCTGTTGTTGATTCATTTTATTCTACTTTATGCACATTTACCAGTTCTAGGGGTTTCTTTCATTGAGTTCTATGCCATTATCTGCCCAGGAATGAAACCTCTCCTGGTTCTTTAATGAACTTAAGCTGTTCCTGTGTATTTAGTACTCTTCTGACCCAGCAGTTCCTGTGTTCCAGTAAGAATCTGTCAAGTTTATTTGTGTTTGCTGCAGGATATTCTGATCAACTGTCGCCGTGCTGCCACCTCTGTCGCCATCTGTCCCCCCATCCCCTACTACCTGGCCGTGGGCTGCTCGGACAGCTCCGTCAGGATCTACGACCGCAGGATGCTGGGCACCAGAGCCACAGGTAGGCACGGAGCACCCTGGCAGGGAGCTCTGGCACCCTCAACATTGCTCCTTCCACCCTGCCCTGGGAAATGGGCTTTGCAATAACAGTCAGTTCACTCTGGTCTTTGGCAATGCAGAAATTGTCCACTCAGTAAACTTAATGTCTTCGTGTGTCTTGGAATGCATTGGATACTGAAGGCAGGAACGGGCAGTTTGTAGTGTCTCTTCTTTTGGCTTGAAACACTCTATTAGAGCACCTTATAGGTAACTTTTATCTGCTCACAGACTTGTGATTCTAGAGGTTAAGATTGCTTTAGTGTGTGGAATGAAGGTGAGCTGGTAAGTCAAATGTAGTGTGCAGTTCTGCAGCTTCATTGTGACAGCATGATTATGTCTTAAAGAAAAATCAGTATTTAAAAAAAAGGTGGGTAGAAAAGAGGTGTGTCCTAAATTTTCAAAGTTTCATGTAATGAATTCCTTTGTAATTTGTGTGTAGACACAGATTTGCATTCTTATTTTGTAAATTTTCTAAACTTCCCATTTTTACTGCATTTGACAGTGTCCCCACACTGTCATGTGGTGGGTGTGTGGGACATTAATATGTGTTTATGTCTTCATCTTTGGTTTTTATACTTACACAGCATTTGTAAACAAAACCATAGAAGAGTAGTAAGCTCTGATCTGTCATTCTTCAGATCAAATGTGATGCAGGAACTGCAGGCTGTGTGGCTTTTCCCTGCTGATCTTTTGTTGGACATTAAATAAGGAATTTGGTGAAGCTGTTGGAAATTCCCCACAGTAAACATGTCATTTCTTTCTCTTCCTCCTCTCCCCCCTCCCTTTTCCCCACCAAAGGGAATTATGCTGGCAGGGGCACTGTGGGGATGGTGGCACGCTTTGTTCCCCCCCACCTCAATAACAAATCCTGCCGAGTGACATCCCTGTGCTACAGTGAGGATGGCCAGGAGATCCTGGTCAGCTACTCCTCCGATTACATCTACCTGTTTGACCCCAAGGATGACACTGCACGGGAGCTCAAAGTCCCTTCTGCTGAGGAGAGACAGGAAGAGGCAAGTGATTAAATGACCTGTTTTCATGTTTTATGGGTTTTGGTGTTGTTGTGGCACACAAGGAATACAGTCAGGTGTGCTTCCCTTTAAAATAATCTGAAAATAAGATTGCTGAGCGTAGACTAAGCTGTGACAAGTAGGTTGTGTCATTAATACTTGATTTCAAGTATGTGCTTTTGGTGGCATGGAAAATAACAGAGCATACACCTCAGGTCCAAGAGTGACCTGCCACCATCATGTAGGTGCCTTCTCATCTCTGAGAGGGACACCAGACAAAAAAGAAAACCAGCTGCAAAAAAAATCATAAAAATCTAAAAGAAAATAGGTTAAAAAATGAACTGGAGTTTGTTTTCATAGAATATCTTTGTTTTGTTAGTGTCTGATGTTTTTTCCCATTTCTTCATTGCAAATCCACATTTCATTAAACTGAAGCAACCACGCAGGGTTTGAGGTGAAGAGGTGACTGTTTTTGCAGAATTTGGGCTGCATTCAGAAGTCTTTAATTATTAACATAACAAAGTTAGTATTGCATACAATATAATCTGCTTTAGTTGTGAGAGTCACTGATTTAGTGCTGCCCTTCTGTGGAGCTCAGACTCTTCCATTCCCTGGATGGAGCATCGTGCTTGTCCAGAGCTGATCTGAACATATGGCCAGCATTCCACTCTTTGGTGACAAACTGGCTGTAACTGAAGCAAATTGTGACCCTGCATTTATATTTAGAGCTGGGGTTCTGTCCTGCCCCCAGAACCAGCTGTGTGATGGATTTCTGTTCCCTTTCTCTCCCCAGCTGAGACAGCCCCCTGTGAAGCGCCTGCGGCTGCGCGGGGACTGGTCGGACACGGGGCCCAGGGCCAGGCCCGAGAGCGAGAGGGAGAGAGATGGTAACAGCACTGGCACTTGGGGTTTGGGCTCCAATCTTCTGAAACATTCCTGGGATCTGTGCTGCAGATCAAACTGGGGGTTAAGAATCAGCCATGTCTTAAGATGGTTTTCATCAAATATAACACAGAACTGTACAATGATTCTTAAGAATGTCTCACTTGAAAATATTCTTACCAGAAAAAATATTTTGCTTCAGTTGGGTTGATGTAAATAAAGGGGGGTTATTTCATTGTCTTTGGTCAGGGAGTAGTGCAAACACTTCATTCTTTGTTTGTTTGTTTGTAGTCACACCTCATATGCAATCCCACTTACAAATGAACTGCTCTTTAATGGGACCATAAGGGCACTGACATTCAAAGCAGTAGGATTCCAATACTGTACCTTTCACTGCCTTAATGTCACTTAGTCACACAGGGTCACTAAATGTTTATGCTTATTTTCTCATGTTTCTGATGTATTAATTGCTTGGGATTTCAGTAGAGAGAGCATTTCCAAAGCTGTGCTTGAACGTCAGAAAATGGATCCCAAAGCAGGGCAGAGGATGTTTTGTCACTCATCTTTCTCTTCCTCTGTTTCTTTTTCCATCTGACACCTTGTGGGATTCCAAGTATTCCATTCTAGTTCCCTTAGACCTGTCTCCCTTCCCTGCCTACAACTTCCCTTTCCAGACTTGCCGTGTTGGTTTTCCCCTGTTGCTGATTCTCCAAAGAACAGAGGTGTCTGTCTAGCTGAGTAAGACTGGTGGTCCATGGGGGTTAGGGTTCTGTATCTGACACAGGCAACAGGAGGTGCTGTGTGGGGAGAGAACACCAGTGTGTCCTCTTACTTGGAGCTGTCCTTGCTGCTCCCCCAGTGTCTGGAATTACTGGACTAGAAACAGCACAGGGTGTGTTCCCATGTGGTCCTTGAAACCTCCAGGGAGTTCTGTTGCCTGTGAGTTTCAGTAATCCTGTTTTGAACCTGTTGCTAATATTTTGTGTGGCATCATTAACCCCCTTTTGCCTGTTTTCTTTGGCTGTTGCATTCCCTTTTGTGTTTTAAGGTTGGAGCTCCTCCCTTTGGGGTACAGGAAGGGAATGAGGGGTCCCAGCATGGAAGTGAGGATGGGCGGGGCCCTTGGGGTCAGGCTGAAGGGCACTGTTCCTTGGGGGGTGTTGGTGTTTGCCTCCTCCATTCCTGGAGGAAACGAGGGGGGAAGTGTGCACTTTGGTAAACTCCCAGGTAAAACTTGAGCCTTGCTTGTCCCACAGGGGAGCAGAGCCCTAACGTGTCCCTGATGCAGAGGATGTCAGACATGCTGTCCAGGTGGTTTGAGGAGGCCAGTGAAGTGGCACAGAGCAATCGGGGCCGAGGAAGATCACGGGCCAGAGGTGATTGCCCTCTTTTCAAGAGTCATAATCCCAGCAGCAAGTGTGTTTGTCCTGGATGTAACCTGAAATCTTTTTAGTGCTCTCTGAACTGAGCACTTTTATTGCCATCTGAACGGTGCTGCAGAGAGATGTGCAGAGACAGAGTAAGTTTTTACCTTTGGCCTCTTGTTTTTCTTGCTCTTTTGTTCTGTTTTGAATCAAAGGTGGGCCGAACCGGACAGATGCTCCTGCTGCCAATAACATGCCCCCTGGTGCAGAGCCAGAGAGTGCCATGGAAGTGGATGGTTCTGAGCAGCTGCCCTCATCCTCCTCCTCTACAATGTCAGCCCAAGCTCCCTCGACATCATCTTCGACAGAAAGCCCCCCTTCAACTTCCCTCCTGTCCTCTCCTGATAATGAACAAAGGCCTTCTTTAGGGGCCTCAACTCAGCCTGTGCTCCATCAGTCTGGTGAGAAGAAATCCATCTTGTCCTTGTTTATAAAAACTCCTTTCAGTAAGAAGCGATTCCACTTAAGGATATTTTGGTTAATAGATCACAATCTGTGTTCTCCCTTGCACACCCTCAATGAGGCCAGATATTTTATGGTTACCAAGGGATTGCAGCTGTGGTTTAGAGAGAGAGTCAAACATCAACTGTGTACATTTGTCTGAAAAAGAAATTTGGAAGGGGGTCACCACTATTGTCTTTTGGAATAGAACTAAAAATGTCTTGCTTGTTTTTTCTAACTTGCTGTTCTCTTCCTGGAGTATAAGTAAGATGTTGCCTTCTTCCCCTGTGGTTTGGCTGTAGCAGCAGCAGTGCAATGGACAGCAGAACCAAATACAGACCTACATTCCTATTGTGGGGAAAAGAGGAGAGAATATCCTAATGTGAGAAACTGATTTGGGTCATAAAAGAGCCCCTTGGGCTTTGATTTGACCTTTCCCACCCCAGTGCAGGGAAAGATGGCACAGCCTTTAGAGCTGGGTATTTGCACTAGAGTTCAGGTTTGCTTTTTTGGGGTGAGGTTCCAGGCCCCACAGTGTGGTGGAAAGGCTGCTGAGCTCTCAAAGGCCACCTGTGGGGGCTGCTGTGGCCACAATCTCTGGGACAGGTGAGGGATGACTGGGTACTTGAAAGACAGGGAAGGTGGAGACAGGAGTTGAAATCCATGAAACATGTCATTTTTTGCTTTTCAAACCTTGCAATAAGTCTGGTACTGATTTGGAGGAAATAAACAGTGAGCAGGAGCATGGCAATACCCAGAGGAAATTCAGAGAATGCTGGCAAGTTTATTTAGTTTATTTAGTACCAGAGGCTTTCAGCCAGCTCTGTTTTTCACTAGTCAGCTTGCAGCCTGAAGTTTGTTCACAATACACACACAGAAAGATGATTAAGGGGTCTGCTCTAGTTCAGTGTAGCCCAATTTACCTGCACCTTGGTCCAGAGGGAGGGCCACCAAAGAACACATACCATTGCCAAAGGTTTATTTTGATCTATTTGTTTGATTTTAGAAGTTTATGGTATATTCTGGAACCTAGAGTGGCCAGGAGAGTATCTACCCTATTAAAAATAATTGCTTCAAGCTGTCTCATTGAAACTCAAGAGTATTTTTGGAATGGGGATGCATTTTCTAACCTGCATTTTAAGGAACTTATGGTGACCAGAAGAATATTTTCCTCTGAATTGGCCTGAATTTCAAAGTAAAAGTTTATTCTGCTAGCATAAAGTTGTCATTTCTTAATCCAGCTCTTCTCTAAGAGCATTTCCTCTTTCCCAGTGTTACTTGGGCTTAAGACTGTCCATATATTTAGTTTTGAATGGGGTAGTGGTGGTTGTTCTGTTGACAGGCTGTTCATACTTTCTAATTTGCTGTATAATCTTTGGTGGGCTCTTTGGCTGATCCTAAACAGGGTGTGAGATTGGCTGTTTAAAACTGTCTGCAGGACTGGGTGTTTGCACACCTAAAAAGCACCTTGTTCCAAAAGCAGGGTAGGCTGGACACTCGAGTTACTGCAAGACAAGCATTTTGGAGAACAGAAGAAGGAAAGCAAGAGGTTTTCAGCACCCATTTTGCTTCAAGTGGTGGTAGATAAGGTTAGAATATTCGTAGCAAATGCAGATTCTGGTTTCAGGAAATGATTTCTTGAGAATCAGAGCAGGAATTGCTCACACAGGCTTGAGCAGCCCCAGGTCCTGTGCCGAGGGGGGCTCTGGTGGACATGGTGCCTGTCAAACAGCAGGAGCCCTGCAGGAGGATTGCAGCTCCAGGATGCTGGTGCTGTGCTGTTCCCAGGAACGTGCCACGTGCTGAGCTTTGGAGCAGGAATTACTGTTTAAAACAGTGCAGCATGAGGTGTGCGTTCCAGATAGAGTCAGTGCCAAAGTGGGTCTGTGCTGGAGCTGCTTGGGATAAGTCTCTTCATTATTTATTTTCTTGCTCTGCTTGGCCCATTCAGTGGAAACCTTTAATTATTCTTTTTTACATTAAAGATGCTGATGTTTTAAACCACTAGTAAACATTGGATACAACAAACAGTGAAATATAATATTTTTTCCCATAAATAAAATTCCAGATACAAATTGGTCCCATTGAAAGGGGATGCAGAGGGGCAATTGGCTGATTAGTACAAATTAACCTAATATAGGTTTTGATATAAGGTAACTGCTTTTAAATTTTGACTGGGAAAGTGGCAATGGCTGGGTTTTTAATTCATTTGCATTTCTATTTGCTCACTCCATTTGCTGGCAAAATAAACCTTTGCTTCGACATTGTGCAGTGGGTTAGGAGGTGGTGCCATTGGACACCTTCAGGACAGCAGTTCTGTCTTTGCATTTGAGCTGTAGTTCTTGTACCTCTGAGACTGCAGCTGTGGCTGGACTGAATCAGCAGCAGGGACTGAAAACACCAATTTCAGGCCTCCCTGAAATTTCCTCAAAAGCATTTTCTAGACTGTTTGGATTTCTGATTTCCATCAGTGTCCATGGAACATGAAAACTACTGATAGCAAATCTCTTTGATGCCATATTCCTTTTAAGAAGTATTTACTTTCATTCTTGTTATCCCTTATCTATTGAGAGGATCATACCAAGAATTACTTATGATCCAGTAACTCCCTTTCTTTGCAGGGCCACTTAGCAGTGTTCTCAGGCTGAGTCCTCATGCCCTGGGAATGTCAGATGTTAGAAAGGAGTTTATAGTTAAGTTGGGGGGTTTGTTGCTTTGTTAATCTGTTGTTCTGCCACCTCTTTCCATAGGCTGAACTTACTTTGGCGCTGGTTTGTTTTGACCCAAATTGTACCTTTTCTTTTTCTTTTTTGCCACATCAGGGAGCTCTCCCGTTCATTTTGGGAGCTTCCCTGTTCTCAGGGAACACAGGTGCACAGTTTTACGCCACCACGAATATCCTCATTTGTTCTGTGTGGTAGGAACATGAAAAGGAATGCTTCTGCTGTTTGCTTTGCTTTGAGTCAGGCTGTATCTAATTTCATTCAATAATTCTTTGTTAAGTGGTTTCATTGTTGGAGATGGGGAGGGCTTTGCACTGAATGACAAGAATCCTTAACTTTAAAGTCCAGTGATTTGTGCATTTAGAGAGAGAAGAACCAATTCCAATATTTTATTTTATAATCCCTGGATGTTAATAAATGATTTGCATTTCTTCCCCCTGTGTAATGACAGTCAGTCCCTGCTGCCTGTCTGTGGTCAGTCCCCCAGCCCTGCCCTCTGTTCTCTCTGCTGTGTGTTCACTGGCCTGTTTCTCCCTCTCTCCTGTCTCCCCTCCCTGTTGCCAGAGCTGATGGGACCCGAGCTAGCCATAATCCGTAGGGGGCTGCAGCGCCTCAGGCTTAAGAAGGCAGAACAGCAGAGACAGCGGGAGCTGGCCCAGGGCTCTGCACCACAGGGCTCTGCACCACAGGCCTGCTGCTCCTCCAAGGGCTCCTGCTGCTCCAAGGGCTCTGCACCACAGGCCTGCTGCTCCAAGGGCTCCTCCCAGCACCCGCAGGCAGCAGGTTGTCCTCTGGCCAGGTTTCTGAGGCACATGCCGTGGCTGCAGTGTGTGCTGCTGCTGTTGGCTGAGATGCTGCTCCCCAGGAGGAGGCACTCTGATGCCTCTGCTGCTTGTCTGGCCTTGCACGTGGTGGTGTTCACCATCCCATGGGCAGGGCAGGGGCTGTCCTGCCAGGTTGGGGTTATCTAACACCTTGGGATTCAGTGCTGCTGTGTGCAGAAGGGTTCCAGGTGCATGGGGTCAGGTGTGTGCACTGTGTGCTACAGCAGCTGAGCAAGAATTGCTGTGTCCTGAATAGAGCAAGAGTTATACACTGGAAATCTTATTTTGCTGTTAATTGTAGCCAAAAGTACCATTTAAGACTTGGCTTTGGGTTTCTGGTGTTCTAAATCAGAGTACCAGTGCAGGAGAAGAGAATTCTGGCACTCTGCAGGGCTGTGGTTTTACAGTAAGTACAGTGAAAGTGCTTGTAACAAGCCAAAGTCCCCCAAAATGCTCTCCTCCTTTGAGCAGAGCAACTTTTCCTTTCCCCATCCTCTTTCTCTGCTTTTATGGAGTTTGGAAATGATTCCAAGAAAGCCTCAGCTATGTGTGTAATAACATATTGGAGAGAGTTAGGGGAGAAGCGTGCATGTGAGTCAGGAGGCAAACCCCAAACCCCAAAGCTGGGAGGCACCGTGTGAGGGTGAGCGAGCTGCATGCTGTGTGAAAACCCAGCATGTTTGGTGTCCAGAGGTCCTGGCTGGCAAAGGTTCTGCTGTGGATAAATTCTGTGACAGCTGAGATGTGGCTGAATTGCTTACTGCAAGGACTGTGCCATCAGTTCAGAGCTGGCCTGCCTGTCCCTTTATCTGGAGCCTCACAGAGCAGTGGTGAATACTGGAGCTGTAATTTGTACTTAATCTTGACTCACTTCCCTCACTAGACAATTCCCCAGTGAGTTTTCAGAATGCTTGGACACCAGGAACTGCTGGGAGGATATGTGCTTATCCTGGGGATGGCACCCAGAGCAAGAAAAATACTGTCCTTGTAGGTGGCTGCATTTCCTGCCAGGAAAACCCCTACAACAATAACAGCAAAAAACCTACTGAGAAGTTATCAATGTTTGGGGTTTTTTCAGCAAACTGAACATCAGAATTAATTAACCCAAAGACAAATATTGATAAAGGCTAAACCATAACTCAAACAGTCACCAGATCTTGATCTTCCGTTTTCTTTTCAGAATGGCTTAAAAGAATTTTCTTTTTTTTTTTTTTTTTCACTAAATTGTTTCCCATTGACTTGAGGTTGGGGAAAACAGTTTGGTTATGACCATATCTGTAAATTTTCACGTGATACATCTCACCCACCTCTTCCTGAGGTTTGGTCTGATGAGTGGAATTTGCTGCCTTCAGCATTGGAGACAGCGTGGGAGATTTAAAATGAGGAATTCAAATGTAAATGTTTAATTTTTTTGGCCAATTATTCCTCGAGCAATCTGATCAACGATTGCATTGCCTTTTTCTTTCATTGTGTTCCTCCCTGCCCTGCTGTGGGAGGGAACAAGTGGAGCTCCTTTCTTTGAGCTGGGGAATCCTTTGCATTGTTTATTTACTTTCTGAGATTGCTGCACTCTGGCCATGGAAATATTCTCTGTACTTGCTCATTTCCTTTTATGCAAGTGACTTTATTTGTTCTCTTTTTCTGAGCTCCCCAGATTTATTTTTGGAGGTTGGTTGTTCAGTCTCTTCATCTGGGCAAGCAGAGCTGCAGCCTTTTGGTCTCCTGCTGCTCCACAAACACAGTTGGTGTGTAACGCTATGGGAAGCTCTCTCTGTAGTAATTAACCCTCTGTCTTAGAGAACAGGTTTTGGTTTATATGCTGTCCCACAAAGCCTAATTTTTGCTTCTGTTTCTGTGGCATTTCACACCATTTGGATCCTGGGCTGTATTTCAGACAACAGCAAAGCCAATGAGACTCTTTACCCTGTTAGTGCTGCTGTGCCCAGGGCTGATGTGCCAGGTGTGCATCACCATTACCTGCCCCTCTCCTCCTTCCCAGAGCTTTCAGGAAATCAGATGCAATCTGACAAGTTACAGAAACATGACCCAGCCAATCATGAAGTGAAAAAGAGAACCACATTCCAGATGAGTGGCCATCAAGGGTTCCTGTAGTGGGCAGTGTACGAAGTTGTACCCACAAAGATTGATGGGAACTCTTCTTTTCTGAGGAAGAAGCTTTGATTGAGGCTGCATTTATTGTACAGTAAGGATATATACATGTTGCAGAAACTGTCCTCCAAATTGCCTGTTTTTTTAAAAAAGCCTTTGATTGTTTCACCAGTCTTTGTGGTCAGTGTCTTTAAAGCAGGATGGGCTGGACCTTCCTTTCTGTGTTAAAGCTTTGGGAGAAGAACATGGCAAGGACTGGAGTTTTTCTTACTGGATTCTTTGCATTCCTTTTAAACACCCAGGTGTAGAAATGTGTCGGTTTGAAGTCCAAAATACGTAACTGAGAACTTATTCACTGTGCAAAGCAGTTATTCATAGTTAATAAACAAGTATTGAATTTCATAGATGATAGTGCCCTCTGAGTGCTGTGCTTGGGACTTTGAGGACAGGTCCCACTGCTTCAGACCTGACTGACCCTGGAGCTGGTGTTGGTGCTGTAAGGAGGGGATGCTTTTAACCAAAACAGCAGAGGAGGCATGCTGGTATTTTGATGAAGTCAGGTGCTGATTGCCCAAACTACAGGAACATCCTTCAGCATGTAACTGACCTTAAAATTATCTTCTATTTTCTGTTTGAGGTTCCCCAAATTTATGACTCTTCAGTTCCCTCTTTAAGTGGTGCTCCAGTTTAGAATGTACTGGTGACATTACACCCAGTGGTGAGCTGCATTGGGATGTAGACCCAGCCTGTGGAGGCTCAGGTAAGAGTTTGGATTTTTGTTTGTTTTTTTAACTATATGGCACAGTTTTGGTGATACTTTTTTTGACAAAAGCTTTATAAGAAATTATGAAAGTATTTTTCCCGGAATTTTTACAAAACAAAGCCATATATTAAAAAAAGAGGCATTTACCTGAACTTCTCCAGGCTGGTTTCTTGGTCGTGGTGATGTCCCTGCCTGTGGGGTTCCAGACTGCAGTGCCACTTCAGGGGTGCTGGTGACCTGTGGCTTCAGGGAGCTTGGAAAAGGAAAACAAGTGAGGTTAAAGTTGCTGCAATCTGAGCTCTAATCATGTGAATTGAGTATTTAGGATGCTGCCTGTGTGGTGTGTAAATACTCTGCTGTTGCCAGTGAGATGCATTCACAGGGCTGTGTGAAGACATCAGAGTAACAGTGAGATGAGGAGCTTTAAGCCTACATTGGCATGGAGTACCTGGAGAGCTTTTGAGTTTCCCTGACTGTGATTCAGTGATGCACCTGGTACAACACACCTGCCTTTTCACTCACTGTTGCATAGTGTGAGGTCTTAATAAAAGTAGCAGTGCTGGTAGGGTTAGTAAATGTAATTACTTTAGTTCAGTCATATTTCTTCTGCTCCCCCAGCCCTGAATTAAAGAGCTGCCGAGATTAGCTTTTGTAGCCAAGTGCAATGTTTGGCAGCCTTTTAAACAAGGACATGGGGCGGAACTGGGGGGCAGGAACAGAGCAGGACTGGGAACCCCTGGGTTGCCTCATTCTCAGCTGGCAGGCCAGGACCGACCTCCCTCCCTCCCTGTGGCACTTGTGATCCAAGTTAATGCCACTGATGGACTCTGTGAGTCAGAGATCAAGGCCAGGACTGACTCCTGTGCTGAGGCAGTGGGAGTACAAGGAGATCATTTCATGACATGAAGCATCTGCTTTTTGGTCTAAGGAATGGTTTGCTGCTCCATTGGAAAAGCTCCACTGTAAATACTTCCTTCTGATTTAGAAACCATATGTAAAGCACACGTT
This sequence comes from Campylorhamphus procurvoides, assembly GCA_013396655.1. Lineage (NCBI taxonomy): Eukaryota > Metazoa > Chordata > Aves > Passeriformes > Dendrocolaptidae > Campylorhamphus > Campylorhamphus procurvoides. The sequence continues at coordinate 32,053 of WBMV01005856.1, read as the reverse complement.
GCTTTTGCTAAGTGAGATATATTAATGTCACAAGTCTCCTCCTTAAGAGTTGCATCCCCTGTGAATCTTGATGATAAATCCTGTGGTGTGGCTTGAGTGTGTTTGGTGCGAGGCAGGGGCAGTTTTCTGTTCCTGAGTTACACAAATAAAGTGTGTGAGGCCAGTTCCCAAAACTGCCATCTAACCAGCTGCCAGAACTGCCTCAGACCCTCCTGGCCTCTGTTCTTTGCTGCTCCTCCCCTTCCCTATGCCTGGTGTCAGTGTGAGCAGGGACTGATCCTTGCACCAAGGGCTGGGAGGGAGGTATTGCTTGGGGATAGAGGTGTTCAAAGCAACTTGGCCATGTGCAGGCTTTGTGGTTACAGTACACAACAGAGCATGCTGCTGAGTCTGGCCCACACCTGGAAGGGACCTTCCTGGAGGAGAGAGGGTGTTGTTTCACTTCTTCCCTTGCAGAGGATTTAGATTTCTGTTCAAATTCCTGTAGCACGTTGTGATGTTGATGGACTGTGACTCAGTTTATAATACAGGATATTAAATCCTTTTTGCTTAGGATGGATTTGTTTATAACAGAAGATTAACAAGTGGAACCAAAATATGACAGTCTAGCCAGCATCTTTGGAATCCTGCATTCATTTATGCACATCAGCTCATCCTAAGATAATGCAGAAACATGGTCTGCTCTTCAGGGGTGACAAAGAGACTCAGAAGATACTGAACAGTGCATCTGTCATGTGTCTGCACAAAGGGTGTAGTGCTGGGGGTATTGATTATTTATTTATTCATCTATTTCTGTGATTGATTGATGTTTTTATCAGACTGACTGGGGTGGTGCTGTGATAAACTCGTGAGGCTCATTAAAACAGGTTTGAAATATTGAAGGTGCCATTGGGTATTTTATGTTGAAGAATAAATATTCTGAAATGCACATTTAGCACCTGGTTTGAAATAAGGGTCACGTGGCAGTTGGAGCAAAGGCTTTACGAGTCAGTAAATGACTTCTCAGTGTTTCTCCTGAAGTGTTAGGAATGTGAAGAACAGAGTAAAATCTTTGTAATGGACAGGCATTTTTCATATCAACATGTCAGGAAGCTGCAGGCTGTTCAATGACTAAATAATGACTTGAAACAAGTGGCTTTGCTTCTGTCATGCCTAGAAAATGCAATATGGCTGGCTGCTCATAACACAACCCCAGAGCTTCCTTATGTTGCTGCCTTTTTTATTTGAAACTAACATATGATGGTGACATTGCTGTGCAGTTCTCTGCTGCTTCTGTTTTAAGTTGAAATCTCGTTTTTGTTTCAGATTCTCCTTCTTCAGTGGTTAACAAACAGCTTGGATCCATGTCACTTGATGAGCCACAGGGTGCGTGTGACAGGAAATGTGCTCTCCCCAGCCATAGCTGATTGCAATGCTGCCTTTGCAAATTGCCTTTCATGATGATAAACAGGCTAAACATGCTGTTCATCTGCAGAAGTACAGTTCTGTAAGCAGATCTGCTGGAGCTCATTCATTATGTAACTCTCCATAGGAGTAACAGAGGAAGGTTAATTGTTGTTTTCCAAAGCCATCCTGTGCTGGATTCCCAATGCCATTACCACAGGTCACTGTAGGTACAGGAAATGCCCCAGGTACCCTACACACCTTCAGAATAACTCCATAAAGTGAGAGTTCACATTAATTCTTTGAACAGTTTTTTCCCCTGAATGGTTCTTCTTGGATCAGAGTGCAAATGCCAAGATTGAAGCAACCTTTAATCACACAATGCCACATTAATTTCTGTTCCCATCTCCAGAGAGGTGCACCTTTGTTACTCCTGCACTTGGAGTGACTGCCCTGGCTCGTGGGGGACCCCAGTCCAGTTGCCCCCATGTCATCTGTAGGGGACATTTCTGCCTGGCTAATTAATGAGTGATAGATGCTCATTTCAGAATAGCTCTCCATACACTCTGCATTGTGCTCACATCCATTCCAAAGCCTGGGCAGAGATGGAAAGCCCAAAGCCCACAGAGAGCTGGCTGTTGTTTCACATGCTAAACTGGAAAGCCATTTGGCAATGCCATTTCTGCAGAATAGCCTGGTTGGCAACTGGGGAGGATATGGTTTATTTTAGCATGCCAGAACATTGGGGAGAAAAGAATCAAGCTGTGTTCTCTATTGACAAAATAAACTGTTTTTGTGGAATTCTACTTTGTGATGGAATAGCCTTAAACCTCGATGTGTAAATTTGCTAATTATTCGCAGTTCAATAACCTACATCAATCCAACAGTCAAGTTTAGCTGGGAAACTTGTTCAGAATTAGTGGCTTTCTGTTGTGGACACAGGGTAACACATTATCTGATCAGAGTAGAGTGACCTAGACTGAACATAAAAATCTGTGTATTTACTGAGGTTCCCACAATTATAAAGGTTTGGGGAAACTGTTCAGTTGTTCTCTGAAGTTGTGACTGAAGCCCAGCTGACAACAAAGAGAAACCCAGAGCTTTTGCTCCCAGAAATCAGTGCCCAAGTTTGTACCACAGTCTTCCTCAAGCAGGATCAGTTGTCTTAAAAGCTAGTTTGTATATTATTTTTTTTAATTACTTAATTGTAATAAACTCCTAGTTTTAATAGACAGGGGTTTTTCTAAGAGCTTTTTCTGCATTTAAGAAGTTACTTGAACTAATGTGAAGAGATTTCCTTTTATAGAAGCACTTCAAGTGTTTTAATATGCAAGAAGACCTCCCCCAAATGCATTTCTCTCAGTACCTCAGTTCTCCAATTGTTTTAAGGCAATACTTGGTGTTTTGTCAGTAGACAATGTTGCTTCTAATTTTGAAAACTAAGAATTTGAAAAAGGAGCAAATTTATTAGGAAATCTTTTGTCCAAGTGATAACCAGGAAGAGTAATTTGCTGCTGTCCAGTTGGATTTTTGAAGTTGAACTGCATTAGTTTCATTTTGTATTTGAACAGAAACCTCACAGTAGTGTAAGTAGCTAATGAAGGAAGTAATAACAATTATTTTATATAGAAATACCTTTTCATTCTTACTGTGTTTCCTGACTTTAGTACTGAATCAGCTGTGTTCTGTTGGGCCAGTCTCTCTTGTTCACGTTTATGTTGTAAGGCTGGCTTTGGATTTAAAGCTCTCGAGGTCCTTTCTGCAAACACATCCATGTATCATGCCTTCATTCTGACAGCCCAGCAGAAGCTCTGTGTGATCCCTGTCTATTTGCTTTGGATCAGTTTTTCTCCCCTCAGAAGAGTCTCTCTTTGGTCTTCACGTAGAATATAGTGCTCTAGAGGAATTATTTTGGGGTTTTTTTGCATGAGAAGTCCTCTCTTCTCATGGGGTTGCAAATAGATTAATGGGAAGGACAGCACTGGGGCCGTGGGGAACTGGCTTGGAGTTCCTTAGAGTGTTAATCTGACTGGGAAATGCGGTGTGTGAGCTTGTGTTGGTGCACTTGCACTGCAGAGCTGGGAGCCCCAGGCTTTGGGAAGTGACACTTGCACAGGTTTGTTTTCTAAGGGGAAAAGTGTGTCTGAGGGCTATTGCTGTCAGTTGTGCTCTTTGGGTTTTGTGGGGTTTTTTAATGTAGGGTTAGGAATGAAATTTGGTCTTTGGTTTTAAGGGTGTAGTTTCAAAGTACCTTCTTCCTGTAGGCACCAGGAGAACAGACCATTTCATGGGAGTGTGCTCTGGGACACTCAGGGCTCTTTATGGAGTAAGACTCTAAGGTGTTGATGGATCTCTACATTGTAATGTGCTTGGCTGTAAAATTAGGTAAAGTTTCAAGGCATTTTTGAGGAATCTGGAAGAGAGTTCAGTGTTGACCAGCTACAAGTTCTGCTTGAAGCAGTTTGTTACCAAATTCCCAATTCCAAGGCAGGGAGCTCAGGAATTCTGCACCCTTGGGACTCTTCCCCTGTCAGCTCCTGCTGCCCTAGGCAGGACACTGGAAGGATCAGGGTTTGTACCTGCTCAGGAAGGGATGTCCAGAGTGTGACAGACCTTGGTACAAAGACGTGGAGCTCAGGAATTCTGCACTCTTGGGACTCTTCCCTTGTCAGCTCCTGCTGCCCTGGGCAGGACACTGGAAGGATCAGGGTTTGTACCTGCTCAGGAAGGGATGTCCAGAGTGTGACAGACCTTGGTACAAAGAGGGGTTTGCTCACAGGCTGTGGAAGAACAGAGAAAACACCTCTTTAGTTAAGGAAGAACATGGCATTGTTGTTCAAACTATCTAGATAGAACTAGAAAATATTCTCCTATAGGAACTGGAAACGTTGCTTCTGATCAGTTTTATCCACTCTGACAAGAGTGGAACTGGAACCTTTATTTTAGGAGAACTGTAAACTTTTCTTTGCATAGAATGAGGCCCATACCTTGTGCATAATTAGGATTGTCATTGTAATGGTTAATTCTCTTTCATGTAAAAATATTTTTTCTTTCAGGGTTTTTCTGATACATTTTGGGGGCTTTAATTTCTCTTCAGAATACATAGAAATAAGTATTTAAAGTTCTTTGGCACAGTTGATCAGTGCTCTGATCCTGTGAGTGAGCTTCTGCTTGTCAGCAGTTTAAAAATATGAGCACTGATTGTTGGGTTAAATTCTTATGTGCCATTTCAGAGTTACTATAATTTCATTGTATCTTCTAAAATAAGTACCCTGTGGCAGTTCTGTAGCCACTACTGTTATGACAATAGCCTTTTCAGTGGGGGAATTTGTAGGTTTGTGTCTGAATCAAACATTAGGTTTTAGTGGAGTGCCACAGAGATGATGAGAAGCTTTTACTTTATTACACTTGTCAGAGTGCTGCCAATACTGCAGGTTTATTTATAGCCCAACTTCTGTGTTCTGTAAACCAAGGGAAATGTGGGCTGGTTCTGTCCCAATATCCTGAGATAAAGCTCAGTATTCATGAAAAGCAAGGCTACAGGGGCCACTGGAATGGTGCCTGATGGTGAACAAACCCTGCCCTCGAGTTCTGAGAGAAGGGCAGCTCTGCAGGGAGGCTTAACAGGAACTGGCCAGGATTGCCCAGCTTTGGGTGGGAGCTGTGCCAGGTGTGTGAGCAGGGATTTCTCTCAGGGCTGGGGATGGAGGGAAGGATGGAGGGATGTCACTGAGCAGTTCTGCTCTGCAGGAGCCCCCTGAGTGTCACCTCAAAGCTGCCCCTGCAGCAGGTGAAGGGCTGACTGACCTGTGGGTTTCAGTCTGATTTCACTTCTGTTGCTTTTGGACACGGTGAATGGTTTGTTTTGCAAGTGCTCCCCTTCTGCTTGCAGTCATTGTAATATGGAAGGAGCTTTTTTAAACATGGAGCTCTTGGAACATGAATTTACAGTGTTTTGTGACAGCTAGCTGACAGTTCACAGCAGATCTAAGGCTGGTGGTTGTCTGGATTCTAAGGAGGCAACACAGCAAAGGGGATGGTGATTTTTCTAGACCACTGATTGTGTCCAGATCTCATCATCTTTTTTTAAAATGTGTATTTACACAGGCAAAAAGACTGAACACCACTTCAAAAAAAAATTATATTCTGGTTAATATATTGGATAGGAAAGGGATCTGCTTATTAATGACTAGGTTGTGTGCACACATGCCCACCTGCAGTTCTGTTTACTTGCATGTTGAAGGGCAGCATCTCCTCTCTTTGCTCTTATAATTAGAAATAATTCTAGATCCCTTTTCCAGCATTGCAAACGCCGTGTGTTGACTCTCAAACTCTGTAACTCTTTGCTTGGCCTGTGAGAGATCTTAAGCAGAAATTGTACATGTTATTGCTGTGTTTGGCTTTGTTAGGGTAACTAAATGAAGCTGCAGAATGACAACAACTGTGTGCATGTTACTAATCCCCCTCCAACCTTTATCCCCCTCCCGTGTTCACAGAGAGTGAGAAGCCACGAGCAGGAGCAGGGGAGCCAGTGTTGAGTTTGCACTACAGCACAGAAGGAACCACCACAAGCACAATTAAACTGGACTTCACTGATGAGTGGTAAGGAGTCAATCTGGCTTTGACTGGTTCATGAGCAGCACATGTCGATAATACTTGTCAGGCATAGCTGTGGATGTTTTTCCATATGATTTATGTCTGGGTTTAGGTGTATATGGGCAATATGAAAGGGCTGGAGTCCATAATGCATTCAGAACTTAAGACAGCCATACTTTAACATGACATTTATACAAGAGGAGGGTTTTTGGGTGTATTTATTGTGAATCTCTTTAATGCAAACATCACTTGAAATGTGCTGTTTTCATCAAACCCTGGCATCTTACCAGTGTGTGATAAAGGAGGGCAGTGCAGTGGTGGGAAGGTGGTCCAGGGGCTGGTCCTTACCTTGCAGTTCTCTGCTCTGCCAGACTTCTCGTATCATACTCTGCAAATTAGTCTCTCTGTGCCCAGTTCCTGAGTTGTAAAACACTGACATTAGTATTTCTGTGTCCAATGGCCTGACTTACTTGGGTTTGGATCAAATTCTGTCAGTAGAGCATCTCAGGATCTCCCAAAATAACATCATCTTGAGAAATAACAAACTCTGAGGACTGAAAGTCCATACCTCAAAAGGTACAGGAATTGTAGTTAATGGTGAAGGACCTGGAGAATTTTATCTGAATCAAATGTTTTAATTGAAAGGGATAAGACAGTTTATTAGTACTCAGCTGATAGCTTGTCATACCTCTAATGAGATCTCTGAATACAGATGTGCAAATAGTGAAAAAGACTGAAGCCTTTTGAGTTCTCACAGTATTTGGGAAAGCAGTGCAAGGTCACAAAGAAAGGTAGAAGGAGAGGAGAGGGTTCTGTGGTGCAGGGGAGGAGTGGGATGAGTGGCAGTGGACATAACCAAAGAGAATTTTGGAATGGCTGTGGAGGTTGTGGTGCTGCCAGGAGCTCTGGAATAGAGCAGTGAGAGGGATGATGGTGGTCAGGCTGTGCTGTTGCAATGATCTGAGGCACTTACATGATCCGAAATTCTGTTCTTACAGGAGCAGCACAACCTCAAGTTCTAGAGGGAGTGGAACTCACTGCAAAACTGAAGGCCAGGAAGACTCTGTAAAAACCAAAGCTTTGGATGAGTCGGGGCCTGAGGGTGAAGAAACAAGTAAGGCACAGCATTGTTTCTGTAATCCTGAGGCCACAATTGTGCTCTCACGTGCTCAGGGCTATCTCTGCACTCCAGGGCAGTCTCACCCACGTGCATGGGAAGGCAGGATTCACCCATCACAGAGCACCAATTCCTTTAGGAAAGAAAAAGAGCCCAACATGAGATAGTTACAAAGAAATACAAACAAAATTAACTGCTCCTGTCTGCAGTTCTAAACAGATTACTCTTTTTTTCCTAAGGCCATACTGTGCCACAATCTGTATCAAACACTAGAACAACTGCACTTTGCAATCAGAAGTGAGTGCTCAGGATTTTGTTAGTTTTCTTTCAAGCTCTCACTGTATTCTGTTACATGTGGCTGTCTTGCTCCATTCATTGCCAAAAGGGCAGTCAAGTCAAATGACTAGTTCCAGAGAAATGTTTTTAAAAATCCCTTTTAACAGAGGATAACTTAATTTGTCTTCAGAAATAACAGCTTTCAGTAAGTGATCATCTGTATCAAGAGTATTAATGCCACTTTTGCAGCTAAAATTCTCATAGCAAAGGATGTCAAGTCTATTGAGGAACAAGAAAGAAACAGTTTTTTCTTTGTTAGAGCACTGACCTGGTCAAGTAGATGGGTTCATATATAGTGAGTTTTCTGTGGCTGGTATCTGAGGTCTCAGGAAAGGGCCCTGTGGGCTTTGAGGGGATTGGTGTGGCAGGTTTGGCCCAGCAGTGCTGGTGTCCTTTGGACTTGCTTGCATTCCTGATGGGCATCTAAAGGAAATCATGGGATTGACTGTCAAGTGTTTCATTCAGGAGTTCCTGATGAATCTCACAAGGAAGATGCAAGTGCTGAAGAACTGAAAACTACAGATGGAGGGGGAGAGACAACAGAAGCAAGTATGTACCTACACTCTTTCAAAGAGTTGTAGGAAGAATTAGAGAATGAAGAACTAAATTTTCAGTATGAATTCAGGATGCATAATTGAATTCCTCTGACCACTGCTAGTGTTTTCTAACACGGACTATAATCATGGACTTACTTTCCCCACTGTTTTGTGTTAGCTGCCTCAGACAAACGTGGCCCTGAGCCCTGTGGACTGCAGCCAGACCAGCCTGGCCCCGGTGCTGCTGCTGCCCCTGGGAGCGTGGAGGAAGAAGCTGGCTGTGCAAAGGGTGTGCCCCAGGGCAGTGCCAGCCCCAGCAGTGACTGCTCTGCCCCCGTGCCTGCTGCAGACGCTGAGGCTCAGCCTCCCCCCGAGCCCTCGGGGCTCCCAGCGCCAGAGGAGTCCTCCACCAGGAGCTCAGCGCTGCAGGAGACCGATGACAGTGACGATGACCCTGTGCTCATCCCCGGGGCGAGGTACCGAGGGGGGCCGGGCCACAGGTAAGGGCAGTGCTGCTCCCTGCTCTTGCTTGGCCAGATGCTTTCTGTCTTTTCTTTTGGGTTGGTTAGTTGGTTTGAGTGGCAGATCCAGAAACTCCTGCTCTAGAAACTCTAGATCCTTAATTCAAAGGAGCACTTCTCTGACAAACAGCCAGAGCTTGCTGGCTGAGTCTAATCTGCCTGTATAAGAGTCGTGTAGCTGTGTTTGCCCTCCCAGCCAGGCAGGCTCTTACACATCTAATACCTGTTTGTGCTCATTTCCTGACTGCTGAATGCCTCAGTGCTAAATAGTTGAAGTTTAGTTTTTATTATTCTGCCTGTAGTATAGAAAGTTTATAAATTTGTGTACAGGATACAGGGACTTACATTTTCTTTCAGCTATGCTTTAGATGTTCTTACTTTGGCAAAGCAAGAGCTTTTAACTGCTGTTGTTCAGCAATGCTGTGTTTGTAGGACATAAATTAAGACTGATGTGTTCAATTTTTCACTCTTTTTCTCTGAAGGAGAAACTCTAATCCTTATCCTTTTGTTGGTTCTTGAACATTACTGTGTATGTCAGTAAAAAGAAAGGTAGGCTACTAGTTGTTATTAACAAAAGACATATTTAGTAAGCTTTGTGGTCTTTTAAAATATAAACAGCTGTACCTACTTGTTGAATCATCCAGTAAAAACTTAGCCCCCAATTTAATGTTCTTGGTTTAGCACCCTGATTTCAATTCTTGGACTTTTTAAACCTGTAATAATTATTTAAGCAGCATCTCTCCTGTGAGATGTAAGACAAGACCTTTTCTACCAGTCTCACATGCAGTGTAACCTGGTGTCAGGTGCCTGAGCTTTGCTCCCACCCTGCTCAAAGCCAGTGTCATCTTGCCATTAATTCCCTTATGCTAGCAATGCAAATTCTTTCCAGGAATTTACCCTATGTATGCATTAGCAGATCAGGAACAGTTTAACAGTTGTGTATAGAAAAAGTTTTGAATAATTTGCAGTGAAAAGTCCTGAGCACCCCCATTGTCAGCAGTGACCAAAAGAGCAGTCTGTGGTTGTTTATTACAAAGCACAAGTAATTCTGCTCACTGAATGACAGCTTTTATGGAGAAGCCAATATACACAGCCTCTGTCTTAATCCATTAGCTTCCCATGCAAACCTAAGTAATTGGAGATAAATATCAAATGGCAGAAATCTTTTCCACTGCAGAGCCAGTTCATTATGATCTGGTGACTGAAGAGCAAGCTGTGGAAAGCCCTGCAGTTCTAATCCCCTTTCCATTTGGAGCAGGAGCCACAGCTTCTCTTCATGCACCACGTTGTCTCCACAATGGAATCGTGTTTGTTGTAATGTGATAAGAACTGCACTTCAGGTATCAAATTGCAGCTACAATTTCCCACTGTGGGGACATGGTAAATGAAGTTACAGTTCAGCTGATGTGCTTTCCTTCCTTCTTCGTGTGCAGGGACATTTCTGCCTGTAACAGTTTAAATTTATCATGTAGGAAAGAACATTCAACTAAATGAATGGTATAATTAAAATTCTTTATGCAGCTCTCTGCTCCCAAATAAAATCTGAAACACCAGTTGCTTTGTAGTCAGTGTTGGTCCAGGCTTGCCTGCAGGCTTTCATTGCTCAGGTTTAATGCCTGACCCATTCATTTCTCTCTGCTTTGGTGTGTGTGCAAGCAGTGAGGTCTCCTAGTTTAACTTGTGGGCATTGCATTCCCTCCTCCTCTGCTGCTTCAGGAGTGTCTAAATGCCCTCTGAGATCCTGAGGAAAGGAGGGTGTGCTGTGTGTGCTCAGAGCAGTTGGGATTTGCACAGGGGCAGCAGACACTGGTGGTCTGTGAGCCCTCTTGTCATTTCTGTCTCTGGTGAAACAGAGTGCAAGGAGCTGGAAGTCCTCTCTGCTACTACAGGGACAGTTGGTACAGCCCATAATATAATCCCTTTCACACACTGATCACATTTACATCAAATGCCCATGGCCCCTTAACGAGCAGGATGCAAGCTCAAGGCACTGCTGCTGGAATGGGTATAAATTAACTAAAATTGGTCATTTTGTTCTGTGCTAACATACTGGTTTGATTGAAATAATCTTCCATGCCCAGTGCTTATCATTGGAATGGTGTTCATCCTGTCCATTTTCAGCTGTTGTGTCATTAGGCTGAGAGTGGCAGGTTTTCCCACTCTTAGCAGTAAAACTGTGGGTTTCCTGCCCTCACACTGCTTCCTGTCTGTTCTCCTCCTCCACGTCTCACTTCTTCCCTGCTGTGCTAAACCAGCTCTCCCTGCACTCTTAGGGTTTTGCTGGCATTAATTCTGGGAGTGTTCCCCTTGGTCTGGAGACACAAGTTCCCCTCTGCTGCCTAGGGCTGTCCCACAGGGCTGGCCCTGGCCAGGCCCAGGCTCAGGGAGTGCACTGCCCTCTTTGCTGCTTTGTCATTTCTAATTAATGTGTGTTATCTGTGACCAGAAGGCAGCTCACAAGTGTGGAACTCAATCTCATGGCCCTGATGTGCCACCCACCCTTTTTCTCTCGGTGGCTCAGTCCCCCCTGTGTCCCTGAGGTTACCCAGGCCCCCATCCTGCATGAATCCATCCCACCTCCTGCTCAGAGAGCAGCCTGCCTGCAGCCCTGCTGTCAGTGCCACCACTTTGCTTGCCACAGCCTTGTGGTTTCTCTATTCTCACTTAGTACATGTGTTACCTAACTACTCCTTTACTAAATCTCACTTTCTCCAGCTTACCTAATATCAGTTTCCAATATGTCATCCCATAAGATAATTAACAGTGTTAATATATAAGTAATAGAGTAGATTTTTCTCTCTGGAGTATCTATGGGGGAGCTGCTTTGGGCTTTTTCCTTTATGGCTTTACTTTGTTTTTTCTTTCTTCAGAAGGTTATAATACTACCCTGCAATAATCTACCTTTTGTGAATATATTCTATCCAGTGGGGAAAACCAGTTTCATTTTTCTATAAAATAAAACAATAAAAAAGAAGCAGTAGCCTTCTGAATTCTAAAAGCTGTTGGACCAATAAGCCTTTTCCAATATTTGTAGCATTACTATCCTTTTACTACAACCAATTTGTTCTCCTTGGGCTGTGTTTTCTTACAAACCTAACAGCTCTTGTTTACACTGAGGGGAAACTCCACAGTTGGAGAAATTAAGATAAAGGAAACCCTCAGAGTCACTTTCCTGCTGCAAAGCACAACTTTCTCTACTGAGAAAAGGAAGGGTAGGCTTCTGATCCCGTTGTACTCTGAAATTGTGATCTTTAGTTTCCTCTGAAAGAAAAAAAGTGGCACAAATGCCCTTTTGGCTGCTCTGTTGGTGGTACCTGCAGTTAAATAAATGGAGAGTGTTCCTGCTGCAGCAACACTGCTGGTCTCACTTTAGTAAGATGGATATAGATTCAGATTTATGAATAAAATGCTGTCCATTTTGCAAAGCTGATGTTGACAAGGCTTCCATTATTCGAATTTTATTTGGGTACAAATCTAACTTTTAATGTTTCCAAGCTGAGGATTTGGACTTTTTCCTCTCCTGAAATAATCCCACAATGGTTACAAGGGACATAATAGCTTTTTGGGGTGCTTATAAATCTCAAAGCACAATGAGGATAGATGGTTTCTCACCGACCAAACTGAAACTGAACCATCAGGAAACACTGGGCAAGGTTTGCACCTGCTTTAATATTTCGTAAAGGACTTAAAGTGTAACAGCAAAATGTGAAGGAGTATCCTGATCCTTTGGTTGATTGGCTAAATCAGCTGCATGTGGACTAGGAATCAGTGTGCAATAGTTTTAATACTCAAGGGCATTTCTTTAGAAGGAATAATTGAGGATGTGACATCTGATTTTTTTCAGTAGCATTTCTGTAGCCACTGGGCATCACTATAGGAATGGTCTTCACAAGTGACTAAAAGAAGCTAAATAGTGATTCCATTTTTTCATGTCATTGGGCTAGCCAGTACGTGTTCTTTTTAAGAAAATGTACAGAATGTTTTTAAATTACAAAACACCCCCAAACCTGTTTTGTGCAGCTGAATAGTTCTGCTGGATGCTGATCAGAGCACATAACCCTCTGTGCCTTTTGGGGAATGCACAGGAAAAGATCCCTTCCCTTACAGATGTGAGGATAGGTGTGTGTTCCAGATGTGGGCAGGTGTGCACCCAGCATATTGGCCCTAAAAGTGAGTCCAGCAAGCTCAGGTGGGACAGAAACAGAGGCCAGAGCACTCTGCTTGTAACCTGGGCAGGGGGAGCAAACCTGAGCCAGATGTGTGCTCTTCATGTGCAGAGGGCAGGTTTGGATAAAGGACCTGAATGTCACAGATGAGCCCAGACAGCTCCCAAAGGGGGTGCTTTCCCACTGCACTGACCCAGTTTGGTGGGACACTGGCAGAGGCTGATCCCTGGCAAAGGGCACAGCTGGCAGGTTAGAATGGAAAGGGACAGGAATGGAAAAAAGGAGATTATTACACATGATGGTCCATGTCTGCTCTGAGCTCTGAGGAATTGCTGTATCTTATAAAATCCACTTTGTGTACTGTTATTTGAGCTGGATATTTCTGCTGAAATCAAAGTAGCCTGTCTACTGACACACTGAGAAGGAAACTTCTCAGCTGGAATTCATTTTGTAATAGATGTTAACCTTTTAAACACATGATACCCAGCATTTTTGAATGACTTCAGTTGTTATTCCCTTTACTAGATATAATATCAGAGGAACAGCGATAGGTGATAGAATAATGAGGTAATTAATTATTTTATTCCTCCCCTCCTCCTTTTTATTGCCTATATTGGATTTATCAGGTTCTTGGTTTTCGTATCTAACTGGCATTTTAAGAACTGCTATACTTCAATTGCTATGAATTACAGAGCATATTGCCTGAGTTATATTTAGCTGCATGTGTTGCATGGAAATTGAAAAGAAATGGCAGTGTATACATTTAACAACTATTAACCTTTTTATCGTGTGCCATAGAAATTAATGGAATTTGAAAAGTGTGTACTTTGTGAAAAGAAATACCTTTTTTTAATTTAGCTGCTGAGGAACAAGCTCTGTTTGCATGTGCCACTGCTGACTTGCTTTGTCTGGTAGCAGAGAACATCCAGTCCTAGGCAAAAATATAAGAATACATGTATCAAAGGCCATTTATATTTTTGTCTGAACAAGGTTATGGAACTGAGGCTAATTATTAGAGCTATATTTGGTAATACATATTTAGCAAGATACATGCCAGGCCTTACATTTCTTTTAATGAAGTTAAATGAAAAAGTCACCTATCTCAGATTCTTCATTGAAATACTTGGGTGAAGTTGTAAGGACATAAAGACTTACCCTGAGTTCTGTATTTTAAATGCCACAGAAAAATAGTGCAGATGTGTGTTTCTGTCTTGTATTTCCATCTTAGAATACCTGGATTTAAATTAACTTTCTTAGAGGTTGAGGAACCTGTGTATTGTTTGTACTTTAAATTTCCCAGCAGGCATTGTTTAAACATGCTTCCCATGGAGTTCTTTAGCTCTCCAGCACAGCCCAGGGGCATAGTTATTTCCTATTGCTATAAATTTAATATAAAGTAAATGATGCATTCAGCAGATGATTTTTTATCAGTCTTTTTTTCTCTAATTTTCGTTGTCATTTGGCAGCTTATCAGGTGAAAACTTAAAAATGTTTTGTAGCTGAGAATAGTTGAAATGTTGGTTGTGTTTGAAGGCTGGGAAATGGTCTGGGAGGGAATTGCAGTAAACATTTCTTTTTATTTGATCAGCAGTGAAACAACTTGGGCTTTAGGGCAGTGTCAATGTGCTGTTAACAGAATGGGTTTGCCTTTGGTTTGCAACTACCTTCATGCTTGAAATTTGACAGCAGTAGTAAATCTCTTCCATAGGTTCAGAGGCCACAAGCCTTGGGTTCCCTGCCATGGTTTGGGACAGGGGACGTTGTTCAAACAGGAAGATGGCAACAGGATGGGGGGAAATAATCCCTTAAAGATGAAAGAGCAGGAGAGAAGGAACCAGGGTTTGTGTACTTGGGACTGGTTGAATGGCTGCTCTGGGAGAATGGTGTTTGGGAGAAGCAGGGTTATCCAGGGTGCCAGGGTCATTGTATGGCAGCCACTGCACCACTCTCCTTCTAAACATGCAGAAAATGCCCTAGGAGACTCTTCATTTGAAGGCTTAAATTCTGTGTTTACATCTTTTCTATTTGTCTTCATGTGTGATATATTGCTGTGGGTCAGTCTGCATCACAGGATTTTTGGTGGGGTTGTTGTTGTCTTTAACCTGCGTTTAATGGAAAAAATGTAATGGCTTCACTCCCACTCATCTCAGGCTTCATGTAAACGGGCTTTTGCTCATTAATATTTACAGCAATGGCCTTTGAAGGCTGCAAGTACAAATGAAAACTAAAACACCGTGAAAACAGACACGTTGGATTTGAACATTTCTTGTGTGTGTGTCTTAAAAAAATGTATGGAAAATCTGTAGTTATGGAAAAGTAATACCTCCCAGAGGGAATCCTTTTTCCTAGAATGTTCTCTGTTCTGAGAAGAAGCAAAGATTGGGCTCCTATTTCTCTTCTCTGGAGCAGCCTGGCCCATGCCAGGTTCCTGCTTTTTGCAGGATGTTATCAGAGAGCTCAAAACAGCATCCCAGTTAGAGCTGGGTGTGCTTGGCTGCACTCTCCCTGTTGAAGGTGTCATCAGCCTTACAAGATAAATAAATATCAATCCAGTCATGCATTGTAAAATAAGGCCCCAAATCAGGATTTTAAATTCAGAGCTCAATTCAATTGAAAGGTTTTACCAAAAGTTGCTTCTGTGCTTCTGCTTTTCTCTAAAAAAATGCATGATTCTGACTGCTGAGTGGTATTGAGGTCTTTTGTAATGTCTGCATAGCCAAGCCTAGGAGAATTTAGGAGAGGAGACTAATTTTTCTAGAGATGTTTAGATGAAAAATTATGCAAGAAACTACTTTGCCTTACCAATTAGTTACTTTAATACCATCTTCTAATCCCAGGACTTGTTACTGGTACCCAGCAAAGAACCCTGTTCTTGAATCTGTTGAAGATTAAAGTTGGCTCTGTGTGATAAGGACTAATTAACTAATACAGTGTGTTTATTTAGAGTAGTATAAGAAGGAGGAACTAGAAAATTACAGATTTTGAGGAGATAGAAAGCTCTCACCAAGGAACTATTAGTAGTCTATTTTCCCTGGGACTGTTTGCTAGGCAAACATCTAAGAAATATATCACAATAAATACACTGTTAAGTGGATCTGTTGGCTGGTGCTTTCAAATCTCTTCTAGTTTCTACAAAAAAAGGTATTAAAATTTATTTTAAAAGCTTAGCTGTATGAAGTTATCTGTCTCAGAATGACAGTTTGTGTTTGTTTGGTTTTGTAATGAATCTGTATTAATGACTCATTGCTGGCATTCACTTTCCTTCTTTGCCTGGCTGTAGGATAACACTTCACCTTAACTCTCTGCTGCAACTTTCTGCCGTGGCAAAGATTAAACAAAACTCTAAGCAGGCCACTGGCTGAGAAAATGAGTGATGAGATAGAGCTGGTGGGGGTTTCTGGAGTAAAGAACTTGTTGCTGGAATCTCCAGGACCAGTGACTGAAACAGCAGAGCCCCTTAATGTGACCAAATTTGGGTTCCTTTCTGGGAGCAGTGTGCCAAGGTCCCAGATAGATTCTGTTCTGGCTCCATTTACTCTTTAGGATCATCTGAACTCCCACAGTATTTTGACTCCTTGCATTCTGCCACAATCTGTGCCTGGTCCTTCTCCAGAGTGACCTTCCCTTGGTTCCCATGTGTTCAGGACTCCAGAGCCCATGGCAACCCTGACAGGGAATGACAGGAACAAACTAGATGCAGGTCTGGACTGTGATGGCCTGGCCATAGCTGGGACTGTGGGGATCTGCACACTGAGGAGCTCAAGAGGAGGAGTTTGGCACCAGTTAATCAAAAAATGCATCCCTGGAATTAAACATTCCCAACACAGAATACGCAATTTAGCTTTTTGCCTCTGTTCTTCTAGGAACTCTTCAGCTGTATCCCTCCCTGATAACCTAAGGGATGGCTGCTGCAATGATTGATCTCAAATCATCTCTGGTCTTAGCAGGAACTTTTTAAAAGCTGTCTGAACCTTGAGTCTTGTCATACAGAAATAGTGGAGAGAAATACATTGGACACAGTTTTATGGGAAAACTAAATCACACTGAAAGGTGCACTAGGTCCTTAATACCTTTATAAAATTTTAAAACTTCTGGTTTGGCATAGATGCTCCCCTTCAGAATTTTGCTGCCTCTTTATGGGTGTAGGGCATCTCAGGCACTGAAGGGTAAAACAGCATGTGAATTTTGCCAGCAGAGGGGGAATAAACCCTGGCATCACTTGACCTTCCACTGTCTTGCATGCTGTTGTTGTTCTAAGCCAGGATGATAAAAATTGAAGTCTGTAATTTTTGGCCTTTGGGCTAATGTTGATGTCTGTTTCCAAGTCATGGCAATGTGTTTGAGTGGCTGGTGACTGTTCCTAGCCCTGTGTGACCCCTGGGTGCTGGGAGGGACCCTGAGCTGCTCTCTTTGCCCTGCAGGAGATCAGCTGTCGCTCGCATCCAGGAACTCTTCAGGAGGAGGAAGGAGAGGAAGGAGATGGAGGAGCTGGAGACCCTCAACATCCGCCGGCCCCTCATCAAGATGGTCTACAAAGGGCATCGCAACTCGCGCACAATGGTACCTGCCCTTGGGTGCTTGGGGAGCTGAGGGATTGCAGGGGCCTGCCCCTCCTGCACTATGGTACCTGCCCTTGGGTGCTTGGGGAGCTGAGGGATTGCAGGGGCCTGCCCCTCCTGCACTATGGTACCTGCCCTGTGGTGCTCTGGGAACTGAGAGGTTTCAGGCAGGGCAGCTGCCCCTCACACACAATGGTACCTGCTCTCTGGTGCTTGGGGAACTGAGGGATTGCAGGGGCTCAGGCAGGGCAGCTGCCCCTCCTGCACTATGGTACCTGCCCTTGGGTGCTTGGGGAGCTGAGGGATTGCAGGGGCCTGCCCCTCACACACAATGGTACCTGCTCTCTGGTGCTTGGAGAGCTGAGGGATGGCAGGGGCTCAGGCAGGGCAGCTGCCCCTCACACACAATGGTACTTGCTCTGGTGCTTGGGGAACTGAGAGGTTTCAGGCAGGGCAGCTGCCCCTCCAGGGGCCTCCAGAAAGGAGACTGGAAGGCAGTTTGCTTCTGTATTCTGTTGGAAGGCACGAAATTTGCTCTAAATGGAAATTACACTTAATGGCACTCATGTCACTGTGCTAGGCATTAAGTTTTCTGGAGTTTAAGGCTCTCTCTTAACTTCCTTTGAAATTTTGGGTATTTTTCTTAACTTCATGTTCATTTTTTCTGTCAGCTTAAGTGGTATTAAATGTGTCTACCTTCCAAATTATGATTTAATCCTCACTTTCCCTTCCAAGCTCTTTAAAGATTAAATAATAATTTTGAACAGCTTGCAAGGGAAAGTGAGAATTAAGTCATAGTTTAGAAGAGCCTTGACATCTCTGAATTAAAAAAAGGAACTAGTTCTAGTTACTAAATCACAACCTGGCTACTCAATACTTTTGTCTTTTTCATACAAAATACTGTGTTTTAAGAGTGAGTGATGCTCTCTTTCCTGCAAGACAAGGGCTGATGGCATTTCCTCTTCAATATAGACATAGTGAATTAAGGTCATGGAGGCAAACTGAATAATCCTGATACTTCCTTACTTTTGAGAGCTTAATTTGGCAATCGTAGGATTTTTTAAATAAGCATATTTAAGTGTAATTCTTACATTGCCAGAAAACAAAAGATAAGTATCGTTATATTGATGTTTGCTTGCACCATTGGTGGGCTTGGAATGTTTCTATGATCCTGTTTTCTTTCATGTATATATGACATTCTTCCTTTATTCCACTTATCCTGAGTCCAGAGTCCCCCTTGTAAAACGTGGACTGCAACTTTTCTTCAGTGGAGCATCTGAGTGTAACTGGTAAATGGGATAAGCTGTGTATTCATACAGCAGAAGGGAGTGTGTATGAGACTGAAAATTACCCAAATTTTTAAATGTGAATTCCAATTCTGTTTCCAGTTCCAATTTCTCTGGTGCTAAAACTGGTTTTATGAATATTAGACAGGTAAAATCAGCAGTTAGATAAAAGAAGACAAAGGAAACAGGAAGGGGTCATAATTGCAAATTAAAATACAAAGTAATTTATTATTGAGAATCATTTAGATGTGACACATAACAAAAATATATATTAAGAGGAGCCACAAGACAAAAGCTGCCTAAAGATTGAACTGTTGGAATTCACTACAGAATTCAGGAATGCAGTTCCTCTGCCTTGTTTTTACACATCAGACCAATGACTGCAAGCATTTGTACATATTCTGCAGACAGAGATCTACCAAGCTGGAAATTTCAAACTGGACATCCTTAGGCTGGAAATAAAGTATGTCTTTATAACAGTGTTGAGGGTTCATCTTACTGTTGCAGTTCTGTATGGAGATAGCTGAGGCAAAGCACAGGGCAAGCCAAGGTCTCTGGCCCTTCTGCAGTGCCTTTGCTGAGGAAAGTACAAAAAGAAAGGGAAGGATAAAGAACAGGCACTGCTTCTTTAGAGCTTTATTATGATGCATCCCCTGGAGAATAATTCAGAGCAGAGTTCTGGCTAAATAGTCTCCAATGCAAAACTCTTGCCTGTTGTTGAAGCCACCCCATCCAGCCTCTCACCCTGCAGATGACACAGTTTCATGTATTTAACACTGGCCAAGTGATTTCTGAAGAAGGTTCTTGTCATTAGTGAGGGAAGTGACCCATTCTTGTTTGTTCAGACTAACTGTGGGGCATCATTTAGGCTACAGCTTGGTAGGAAGGGAGGGCAAGAGGGCCCTTGGCAGGGAAAGGTTATTCTATATTTAGCAAACCTAATAGTTGTTTCTTGGAACAAAACTATTCTGGGGTGGCTTTTTTTGGCTCAGAAATTGAATAAGCCACATTCTTTCGGGCTGTGATCATAAGGGTATCTTGAATGTGGCAGGTGTGGCATAGTATCAACATTATATTTCAAGGAAATGCTATCTGATACTGCTCCCGTTTTCCCTGGCTTGCCATTTCAATCGTTTTCATTCTAATACTGCTCAGTTTCATTGCACAGGCTGCTGCAGCTGCTGGCAGTTCCAAAACTCATGGGATGGCACATCTGGAAACTCTCAAGGAGTTGGTTTTCCCACCAAATTAGTCAATACACAATTACTAGATGATACATTTACTACACAATTATTTAGAAATAGCAATTAAGAAATATAAATAGTAGAGTTAATATCAATAATAAATGTGTGAATCCATACAAAAATATTAACATTGTTCTTATAATAAATATTATGACAATATCACATTTCAGGGACGGGAATTGGAACAAAGGGGGGGGAAGTGTAGGTTATTATTTAAATCACAGTTCTGGGTTTGTGAATTTCTTCCCATCTTTCCTGGTTTATGAAGAATCCTTGAGTAATTTGTGCATCTTTCAGGCAGAAGTGATCACCATGTTATTGTGCAGCTCTGAGAATTTCCTTTTCAAATGTGCAGGTCTCTAATCAGAAAAGTCTTCCTTGAATGTTTAATTATGGCCAATTATAACCCAGGGTCCAACCACTGCATCAACAATAACATTATAGAGGATTTAGCTGTAGGCCAAACCCAAATATCATCCAGTTAGGATTTCTGATAGGTGATTTAAAAATTAATGCCATTTGTGTGGTGCTGGTCTAGTCAGTGCAAAGTGAAATTCCACAGAGTGGCCCGAGATGCCAGAACAACCTTCAGTGTGAAAGTGAACCCTCAAAACAGCTCACTGCCTTTGTAAGATCAGTTTTACCTCACTCTAAATATATGCACAGCAACAGGGGTAATTCTTTAAAAAATAGATTTTTAAATAGTCCATGTCTTTAGTTTTGGCATTGGGCTAAGAGGTCTTAATTTTGATCTGATTTATTATAGAGGGGGAAGGAGAAAAAATTCCTAAGTTTGATTTCATGCCCCTTTTTTCTCTGTCAGACCCTCTTAATTCCCCCCATCCTATTTCCATGAACCCTCCCTGGGATGAGCCTTCACACACCTTAACTTAGCAAACCCTTCCTACAAACTGTTGCACACACCCCTGTCCCCAGCATGTTCCTGTCACTTTGGACAGTGCCAGACCTGCTGACATCGATTTTCACATTTCTCAGTCTGCCCTAACTCTTTATTTATTTTTCTGTTAGCAGCTGCTTTGCTCTGCAGCTCTCTAACCTTCTGAACTTCCTTTTTTCCAATCAATCAATCGATCTTTGAATTGTCCTCACTCCTAGGGGTGTGTGCTGGAGCTGCAGTGTGACAGAGTCTCTGTGTTTGCTTGCAGATCAAGGAAGCCAACTTCTGGGGCTCCAACTTTGTCATGAGTGGGTCTGACTGTGGCCACATCTTCATCTGGGACCGGCACACAGCGGAGCACCTGATGCTGCTGGAGGCTGATAACCACGTGGTGAACTGCCTGCAGCCCCACCCCTTCGACCCCAGTAAGGGCAGCCTTGCTCACATTGCTCAGCTTCTCTGCACTGAGGAGCAGTCACAGCTCACTCTGACACTCTTAACAGGCTGCTGTTAATTCTTGTCCATGTCAATCAGATAATGCTGCTTTTAATGGTGCCTCTTACTAAGGACCTTTGGCCCTTAAACCCTCCTTGCTCAATAACGTATTGAAATGAAACTATTATTGACGTGGTATTTATAGGAATATTGCCAGATGTAAGGGGAAGAATCTCCAGTTCTTGCTGCCCTCAATGCATCAAATGTTTTCCAGGACACTAATGAGGGAAATATGGGGTCACTGAATGCCAGCAGCACTTTGGGAATTTATATTGGAATCTGGTCTCTACTGGCTCTGTGTTAAAAAATGGAGAGAAGTGGGTGTCTCCATCTCACTGGCTTTGGGAGATTAGAAGAATGAACAAAATTCATAGAAATTCCATTAATTTGTATTTAGAGGACAATATTTATAGAAAAGACAGACCAAAGTAATAGAAGGAATCCCAGGTAGCTGGAAAATCCTGTAGAGTTTTCCAGCTACTGAGATGGTTCTGTGGATTTTAATTCCAGTAGTGGTTTTTGTGCAGTGATCTAGAGAGTGTTCTACAACTCCTTGTGTTTCGTATTTTAAGAAGTGTTTATGAGAACATCCATTGCATCTTCATATTTAAATATCAAATAGATTTACATGAAATACACTGAAATTATCAAATGTCAAAATACATTGGAAGTTATTTTGGATCTGGGTCTGCAAATCCTAAGGCTTTATTATTAATGTATGTATATACTTACCAGGCCATCAGCAGAAATGCAGTAGTAGTGCCTGTGTTTTTACTTTCTGCTTCTATCTTTTGCATGTTCTGCTGGGATTTTTTAATTTAGAAAAGGCCACTATTGTTGTTTGCATGTGTTTTCTTCATGTAAGACATAACACACTTAATTTAGAATTGCTTACTTCTAGTTCTGGCCTCCTCGGGTATTGATTATGATATAAAAATCTGGTCCCCATTGGAAGAATCCAAGATTTTTAACAGAAAACTTGCAGATGAGGTAAGAACCTTTCCTCGTTTCTCACATCTTCTCAGGCTCTAAAAGCCTTTGCTACAAATGACTGATGTTGAATTAGCAGAGTTATTTAATGCTCACCAAATGAGCTACAAATCAAAAGCTGCCCTTTAGAACAGTTAACTTCCATACCCTTAGCAGCACACAGAGGCACTTTGCATTTCATCAGCTCCCCTAGAAATGTGTTCTGGAAGACATGGAGGGAGCTGGAACAAGTGGGAACAGTCAGAGATAGAAGGAAAACTGGCAGGAATTAATAAATTGCCTCTAAACAAATAAATGAAGGAAATGCAATGATAGACAGAGGACCCACAGAAAGCAAAAATCAATCCTATTCAATATTCAGTGGCCTAAAAGGGAGTTAAGGTTAAGATTGCAAATTGGGACCTTCATGGAATAAAGCAAACATTGCAAACCCAATTAGTTAGAGAAGTCTGCATGTAAAAATTATGTAAGAGTGGTTTGGTGCCCCCTTCAGTAGTCCCACAGTAACCCACAACCTTTAGTCACCGCAGGACACCCCTTGAAAAAACCCCAAACCATCCACTTATGGGTTTTGAGCCTTGCCCATTATTTTAGCAGTGGTTACATTGAGTAAAGTGACACTTCTTGGTATATTCTGTGACAGCTTTAATCTGGTGTGTTTGGGAGCCTTTGGGCTTCAGAAATAAACATTAATGTGTGCTAAAAGTAGTTACTGAACAGTTACTTCTGTCCCTTGATTTTTAATAATAATAAAATACTTAGATGTTTGATTATTTTTTCTTTAACAGAAATGGTAGAACTTTCAGAAAAATTGGCTGCAGTGCAGTTTGTAATTTTACATGTTTTTTGTATTTGAATTTAATCCCTGTATTGAAATAGCCATGGAGAGGGCAGGAGATGTTCACAGCAGTAAAATAGTTTCCACCCTGTTAAGATTAGCCAGAGCAGCATACCTAGACTGGATTTTCCATGGAAGGGAAGGCCTGGGTAGAAAGGATTGTGTTTGGGGAAACTGAGAGAGGCCACAACCTCAGGGGACAGGAAAGGACAGCAGGGATGGGAACAGAGGGTGGCAAGGAAGGACTGAGGCAGGAGAGGAGAGCTCAATGGATTCAGCAGTGGATTTTTTCCTCTTGAAACTAAGACAGTAGGAACTGGCTCTTTCAAGCAATGTAGAGGCAAGCTGTAGGTCTGTTCAGAAAGATTTATGGAGCTGAAGAATGTTCCTGAACTGGGACAGAAAATTGCTTGTGTTCCTTGGATTTTCTCCAAAAGCTTGAAGCAGCATGAAGGTAGGAGTTTGGGGTAACCTCAGCTCTTCTCCTTCCCACATTCTTGGCCAGTGCTGGGGCTGGAACTTCTTCTCTACCACAGTTGCCATCTGGAACAGCACTTTCTCTCCTCACTCTGCTTTGCCTCATGCAAGAACTCACTCCCAGAGCTTTTCCCCTTCCTAGAACATTCCCTAGACAGACAGATACCTGCAGGCAGAGTCCACCATCTGACAACTGAAGTAACTGTATTCAATAGTAATTACTACAATATTGGTCCCTTGTTGTAATTTTGGACTCTGTAAAATGGCTTTTGCATTGGAACTTTCTCTCCACAAACCCATATTGATGCAGTACAATTGTGTTTATTTCTGGTGCTGTTTCTTTCCCTGCAGGTTATAACACGTAATGAATTAATGCTGGAAGAGACGAGGAACACAATCACTGTCCCAGCTTCTTTTATGCTACGAATGTTGGCTTCCCTGAATCACATAAGAGCAGGTGAGAGGCTCCTGAACAGCTTGTGTATGAAACAGGAGATGGATGGGGGATCACCTTCAGCTCTCTGTGCCTGTACTTGGGGTTGGGGAAAAGGTGCAAGGGTTGTTCAAGGTTTTCTTGATAGAAGTCCTTAGGAATTGGTTCTTCAGTGTGAGACTTGCAACATTTTTGTAGCTGTTAGTTGTGTGTGCCAGTTTGGTTTCTCCTTCCTTTGTTGTTAACTCTTTGGAGTAAAATACTAAAAGAACTGCCCAACACCTGAGTTAAAACAATATCAGCACAAATCTGTGTGATGGCAGGGTGGAGTGTTTGAGTGATCTTGAGCCAATCCTGTTCCCCTCCATGTTTCTGTATTTGCTCTTTCCTAAACACTCCCATCCAAAGGTACTTTTCCTGATGTGTTCAGTGACAGCCAGTGATCCCCCAGTTCTGGAGCATTCCCATTTCTAGCTGGAGCTATCCCAGTGCCAGTTCCCCAGAACAGCACTCCAGCCCCTTGTATTCAGGGTTATGCTTGCACTCACCTTCCCTGTGCTGACAGCCAGGCAGCAGCCACAAGGCTTTGCCTTTGGTACACAAATTTCACTTCTCTGCCTGGAAATCCTTCAGGGCTTTTCTCCTCTTCTCCTTTCTTGTGCTACCATTTCTACCCCTCTCTGCTGTCAGGCCATGTGGACTTTCTGCTACCCTCTCACCCACAGCCCCTGCATGTCCTGTAAGAGCCCGGGGAGACAGGAAGGTATCAATAGTTACAGCAAAAGAACACTTTGCAGTTTGTCTTTACTGAATCTCTGTGTTCACAGACCGACTGGAAGGTGACAGATCAGAAGGGTCTGGCCAGGAGAACGAGAATGAAGATGAGGAGTAACTGAACTGGCCCTTGTGTGTGAGCACCGAGTCCTCAATGGAATTTGTATAAGACATTAATTATATTTTTCCTTACAGAGCTTTAGTGCAATTCTAAGGTATTGCTTTTGGATAACCTAACCTTTTGTTTTTGAATGACTGTGTGCATGACTTGGGGAGAGTGTGCAAGTTAAAATAAGCAAAAATGTTTTTCAAACGTTTTGCCATGTATGAGGGGTGCTAGAGATGCAAAGTGCAATATTTTCCTTAACCTGCAAATGTGGGAGCTTGGATCAATGTTTTAAAGTAACTTTCATTCTAGTAAAAACGTTGGTTCAGATAAATTTCTATACCTGCTGTTTGCATGTTTGTTGCTTTCTAATTAAAAGATTTGGTTGTTTTAAGTAGTTTTGTGGTTTTTTCTTTGTGCTGCCATTGGTTTATCACCTTGTAACTACAACCCCATTAGTGCCTTCATTTGCATTTTCTTACAGTGTTTGTAAAGTGACAAATACAATTGTTTCTTACAGTGAGCACTGGGATTCTGTATCTTTGGGACCCCATGTCTCTTGGTTCTTGCATATCCATGGGCAAGCCCACACATAAGGAGGGAAAATTGGCTTTGCATCAGTTTATAGTGCCCCTTCCCATTCTCCATGCTTGACTCTGTAATGCTGGTGAAACAGTTGTGTTCTTTGCAACATCAGCAGATATATCTTCATTTTTGTTGGATGTAGGAAAGACAAAATGCAGTGCAAAGGAACAGGAGTGTGAAAGTTCCTGCACTTGTAGCAGTAATTATTAGGGATGGAAGGCAGGTCAGGCTGTGCAATGGGCTGTGCCCTTTGTCCCTCCATTTCTGGGTGGCAGTAGGGAAGGGAAAGCACAGGAGGGAAGGTGGAGCAGAGCAGAGCAGCTCTTGCCAAGCATGGCAGATCTGAGAGGCTCCCCTGGGGATTACAGAACCCTGGGAAGAGTTTAAATCAGCAGGATGGGGGTACTGGAGGCTTCATTACCTTCTTGTCATAAAAGCAGATATTCATCACAAAACCTTCCCAAACTTTGCTTCCATCAACAGAAAGAATTCCCCACACCAAACGAAAGAGAACATTAGCCCAACCCTGGTGTCCTGACTCACAGTGCAGGCTGAGGAGACACAGGGAAGGGATACCAAGCACAGAAATAGAGGGACATCTGTCTTTTCTGGGGGACTGAGTGGCCCTTTTGCTGGAGAAGGGAGCAACACTTGAGCTTTTCTTTGTGGCATAACATTTTGGGCAAGCATTTCCAGCCCAGCTAGAAATGAAAGAGTATTTTATGGTTTTGTGGTCCATCTGTTTGGGAATGGGGGGAACACAGTGATCCAGCATTACTCAAACCTTGCTGTTCATAGCACTGAGCTGAGCAATGTTTTTAATATCACATGCAAATTAGCCTGGAATTTTGATAATGGGAGTTCTCTTACTAGATTTAAAAGAACTATACAATAAATACATAGAGGCTACTTAGTGTGTAGATAAAGTAGGATTGTCTGGTCCACTTTACCTGTTAGTAGGAGGAATAAAGCCATGTTTGTGTTCTGTGTGGCATCTGTTCCAGTGAGGGACCCCTTTTGTCTTCCCCAAAGAGGTTTAATAAATCACTGTGGACATCATTCTAAAAATAAAAAAAAGCTGTTTCTGCCACTTTTGGTTTAGTTGTAGCAATTGCCAGAGAAGATATACAATATAAAACAAAAGCAACCTCTCTTTTTTTCCCAGAGTTCTCTGATAAGCACATCATTCCCCAAATGTCTCATTTATTCAAGGGCTAAATATTGCCTTTAATTCACAATGCTTAGCTGTAAGTTTACTGATTAAAAGGAGGGTTGAATCCCAGTAAGGGACAAAGTTTAATACTTGGAAGATTTCTTAAGCTTCAGTTAAGCTTTCCAAGCAGTTTTTCTAAAAGTAGGATATCCCTGGTGTTTGGGTTTTTTCATAAACCTGTAGATAATGGGCTAAATCTGAGTTCCTAGAACTGTGCATCACTGAGCAGGATTCACCAGTTCTCAGACTGATGTTCCTTCTCTTTCTTATATATAAATGTTTCTTGCATATCTACTCTTCATTTTTGTGCTGGAGCCCCCATGCACATCCGAAGAATTTTGGTTCAAAATGATGTCCATTAAAAATGAGCCTGTAATTGTTAAATCATCGAAATAAATGATAACTAGTACAAGGTACTTTTAATGGTGGGTTGAATGTCACGCTTGCCAAGTTGCCAGATGGGATTTCTGTCCCCAGAGGGTGATGACCCTTCAGCAGTAGGTGCAGGGTGAGTTGGTGCTCCACTTCAATTCTTGCTGAAGATGTTCCACACACCACTTCTGTTCATGGGAAAAATGTGTCTGGGACTGTTAGCTGTCTAATTTCATGAGCATTTCAAAGGGAAAATGCTGCACTTTAAAATCATTCATGGCTATTTTACCCAGAATTACAGAGAGTAAGGAAGGGTTCTGTAAATCTCTAAATGAATATGGCTTTTAAAATAAAGTTGGGCACTGTGACAAAACCATTTGGCTGGGCTGTTGGTTGCACTGCAGAAGCTTTACAGGCTCAGGGATATTGCAGACAAGACTCCCCCCAAATTCTTTCCAGTTTTTCTCAAGTGAATTTTCTTTCTATAACAATATAATCCCATTGGGCACCTGCTATCACTGCATGTACCCCTTACCCTTCACAGCCAGGCCCTGTGCCCCCCCTGGGTGCCACTGAGGTGACAGTCACACACCTTCCCCCAGCACACTGAAAATCCACGTGATTGCTCTGAGATTCTGCTTCCCTCACACCACAAGAGCTCCAGCTCGCTGTGCTGAATGGGTCTGATTGCAATCTGGAGGCTCTAAATTTGGGCTCTTACATACTCTCACGGAGGAGAGCTGGGCACAAGACACAGAAATGAGAAACTGAATGAGCTGCATCATTTCATTCCTCTCATCCCACTGCTCCCACTCTCTTTCCCCTCTGGCATTCTGTTTGCTGGCATTCCATCAAGCAGGAGCTCAGAGCAGTGACTCAACAGTGGCAGAGAGAGCCCAGGATGCAGGGGTAGCTGGTCCCATCCTTTGGACTGGCATGGACAGGCAGAGAGCAGCCCTGACGAGCAGCAGGAAGGTCTCCACTCCCCCTGCATGTTCATTCCCTGGAAAGCAGAGAGCAGCTGAAAGCAAGCAGGGGGAGGATAAATGAGATGAATTAAACCCAAGGAAGGGCGAAATTTTCCATGCAGCAGTGATTCTTTTGGTTCACTGATAGTGTAAAAAGAGAGGGATGCTGTAGACAAGGCTGTTAAGTGTGGCTGGGCTGCAGGGAAATGTTCCAATGCCACCTGCCTGCAGTAGGGCAGGGGTAGCCCACATCTAAAGCTGTCTGTCAGATCAGTGTCACCTCCTGTGTTACTCAGTAGAATGTGAATGGATCCCTGCAGTCCTGAGCCCCTGTAAATATTGGAGAAAGTGATGGCTGGAGGAAAATCCAGCCTTCAGCTACAACATCTTTAAGGGAGCCAGTGAATGCTCTGTTATACTGAGCTCCTAACACAGGGAAACTGAAAACATTCTGTCCAGAATTAATCTGGACACTTCGTGTTTAACTTGGAAATAAACAGGTTTACATATTTGTATTTAGATGTAGTTAAATACTTTTGAATAAGCAACTTACCTTGGTTAAACACAAATTGTAAAATAAATTGTCAACTTTAGTGCAAATGGAATGAGACTGTCTTTTCATGACCTTATTTTAATATAACATCTTAGCCACTGATGCACTTTATATGATACAACACCCAAGTTCAGCAGCTTTTTGTGTCTTTGCCTAAACGAGGAAAAATCAATGAAGTGTTGGATGGTTTTGGGGGCTTAAATCTGAATCACTTTCAACTGGGAGAAGGATGGGCCTTGAAAGTGGGAGCTGGAAAGAGGCATAGAGGGTTGTGTCCTGTACAGGAGCAGTGCTGAGTACAGAAAGCCTGACCAAGCAGGGCAGGAGGGCTGTGCCTCTGTGGGAGGGGAGCTGGGTGCTTAAGAATAAGGCAGAAAGAATGCAAATGTATTTTTAGTTGAAATTGGAGCCACCTTTCTAACTCTACAGCCAGATTCTCCAGGCTCCTCTTACACAGGGCAACAGGCACGGTGGGGACTCAGCCTCATGGTGACAAATGAGCCTGTGAACCAATTAAAGAGCACACTGGTGTTTTGCTGAATTTTGGTGCTGTATGTGCAGGTTTCCTCCTGCTTTTACCACTCCAGAAAATAGACGAGATACACAAGTTTCTCTTGCAGAGAAACAGGTAGTGAAGCAGCAGGGTATTTCTAGATTAGCTGAGCAGGAATATTGGGCTTTCTGTGGGCTGGGAATGCCAGCTGAGAGCAGGGGAGCCACTCAGACGTGACACACAGGAGATATTTACAGCTCCAAGAGGCTCTAAGAGAGAGCTGCACAGCCAGGGGTGAGCAATCTGCAGGGGCTGGGCATGGAAATCCCCCTGTGTGAGGGGCAGGCACATTGCCAAGCTGATTGCAGACAGAGTTTGGAACAAGTGGCAATCCATTCAGAAGGAAGGACACACAGGTGCCTTTCAGGAGGGAGGGAACAGGCCAAGGCCATGAGTGTGGATCTCCACCTGCCCAGGGTGTGTGTGCACAGGGGTTTTTCCAGTACTCAGCAGGTGCTTCTCACTGTTACCAGAAGATGTCTAGAAGAGAAATACACTCTCCAGAAGATGAGAATAAATGAGATTGCAGCATGCTGTCTCTGGAAAGGGGACTGACAGCTACATAGTCTTGGTACAACAACAACAACACTGAAACCTGTTGCCTGACTCAGCTGAGCAGCTTAAATATAAGGGAGGAGTGTAAAAGCTGAATTCCTACCTGCATTTCAGCTGCCACACCTGGATGGGAAAAATAAGGATTTTTTAATCCAGTTTTGTGAGAGAAATGGGTGAGAGGATGTTGAGCAGGGTAACAGGACAGGAGCTGGCAGGGAAGACAAGGTCCCAGGGACACACAGATTGCCTGAGACCTGTGGAGACACACTGAGGGGACATGAGCAGTTTTGCTGTCGTGGAATCACCAGCGAATTTATGGGAAGGCAGAAAGGCAGAGTGTGAGGAAGGGCAATTTTTGGCAAGCTCAGAGAAGCAGAGCACTGGTAAGCAAAGAAGATAAAGTGGCTGAAAATCGTGGGGAGAGCACTGGGACATGGAAAGGCACAGGGACAGAGCACAAAATGGATTGCTTTCCCCTGAGGTGCTGTAAAGACCAAGCTCTTAGCACAGCTGACATCTTGGTGAAAAATTGAACTGCTCCATGGCCCACATCTGCCTGTCCTGCAGTGTCCCTCCTCCTCCTCCTCCTCCTCCTCCCTCCTGCTGGGAGCTGCCTCAGCACAGGCTGGGGCTGCAGGAAGGAGGTGGGAGGGGAGAGCAGCTTTTCTAAGGCTCAGAATGACTTGTCACTGGTGCAAATAAACATCTGAGAGAAGCACATGGGCAGGAATGAGCAATACCCCCCACGCTCGCTCACACAGGACCTGCCAGGGCTGCTCCATGGACTGAGGTACGGAACAAAGGAAGGGCAAATACATCTCATAGAATTGGGGAATTGAAATGTGCTCAGAAGGGATCTAGGGCAGCCCCAGCCCACTGGGAAAGGCAGGAGGATCCAGGCAATACCCACCATCAAAAGTCCAGTCCAAAAATAGAATGGGCCTTTAAAGTGACTTGTAATCAGAGCCATTCCTACTGAGATGCCATAAACATCCCAGAGTTTTCACTCACACTTTCACCTCAGAAATCCACTGAAGTTTGAGTTGTTTGGGGTTGTTTACAGGACCATGAAATCTGAAGAATTCCAGGGAACTGTCTTGGAGTTCTCAATGCTCACTGGGTATGCTGTTCTATTAACTCACAGGAAATCTCATTAAACCTGTGGAGAAACTGTCTTGCTTTCAGACCAGACTAAATTTAGGAAAAATTCTGAACGAAACAGACTCTTCCATTTATCAGGAGAACCACTAGGCAAAGTTTAGCTTTTGAGGGATGCTTTCCCTGATCATCCTTCACAGATGAACGGGAGATAATTTTGCAGTGAAACAACGAGGAATCAGTCTATTTTTCCCTGACACTTGACAGGTGGTGAAATGGAGCCCTGAGCTCCTGTCTCCTTTGCAGGGCTCCCTCGATGCAGTGGGAAGAGGCTCACACGATGCAAACGGGGATGCTCTCACATGGATTTGCAGTGTGGCTTTTTTCCCAAAACACCTGTGACTAGAGAGCTGTGGGTGGGAGGTGCCCACAGAGCCAGTCCTGGGTGTGTTTGCCAGACACTGGTGGGACTGGGAGCTGTGGGGGGCTGGTGGAGCTGCTGAGTGTGGCTCTGGAGGGTCTGCCTGCTCGGGGCTGGGTGGGACTCACTCTCAGTGGGCTCATACCTCTGGAAATGTCTCAGCCAGGCTCTGCAAGTACATTCCTCCAGCCACACGGTATTAATCATGCTCCTGCCATCTCAGGGTACTGGAGTGTCTCTGCAGTCCCCAGGCACAACTTTTTTTTATTTCACTCTGTCTGTAGACTCTACAAGTCCACGCTCCATATTGCCCCCACAGCAATATGTACCAAGTTTATCACCTCTCTTTCTGTGGCATATTCCTGAGCACTGTGGGTCTAGAAAAGGCAGTACTGGAATATCTGGCAGACCCACACTCTCTATAAAACAAAACTTTGTTTACTTTTGTTATTGGAAATGTGAATTGTTATTGAATGTGACCATTCAAGACAAACAAAGTAGAAGGTAAGCAAAGTGGCATTTCATAGCTGCTATTTAAAATCACTTCTCTTCAAGCCTTCAAGTCATCCTGAATTCTCACACTTGACAACTTTTGAGGTTTGGGAGCAAAATGCCTACGAATAGGCCCTCAGATCATTCCCACATCAGCAAAGCTGGGGTGTTTATTTCCCCCATACGTATCCTGACACCCCTGCTAGTGCTGGTGGCAGGTGAAGTGGCTGGGAATGCCTGGTGCTGAGGTGATCAGATTAAAAGAGAAAGAAGGCCGTGCGCTGTGAGGAGCCTCTTGCCCTCCTTCCCACGTGCTGTGGGGTGGTGCCACCTGCACCAGGTCACAGCTGCCAGGGCAGATGGGGTGTCACCTTAGGGAACCTGCCAGGGGCCACACCATACTGGGACACTCCTCTGGGTCAGATAATACAGCTGAGGGGGTGTTTGATGCCTGATGGCACAGCCTGGCCTCGGGGCTGGGCCCTGGG